>JAWQFJ010017153.1:92500-130000 GCA_034096865.1 Theodoxus fluviatilis
TATGAGTAGATGCCATGCATCCAGCAGTGATAAAAATCCTATTTGAGCTAACTGAACCATATCTGGCGCCGTATATGCCCCACCGAAAGCTCTCAGGATTGAAAATTTAAAAAGAGCGCCAAATATATTTTCGTTTTTATGGATTTCTAATTATGTTGATTTGCATTGTACATCAGCGACTGATCAGTTGTAGAGGGGGAATAGAGTAAGAAACTACGCAAAACAGAAAACCCATGTGGTTGATCCCAACTAATGTTACAGAGCTGCATCTCTGATTTGACTGGCGCCACTTATGACCGGTTTCGTGTTGCTCGGCCCTGCCTCTTGAGAGACTGCACTGTCACTACAATGCTAGCTGTGGCAAGAAAAACACCGCAACTCGCGTGGCGCTTGTGGTTTTCAGGTGGTTGACTATACTGCTCTTCTTCCCTCTCAAGCCACATCTCCCCTCTGTATGCACTCCTAACACTACCGCATAGTGGATGGCGCGCTCTTGCGCACTGCGTGCACTGCCTACGTAGGCCTACTTTGAACATGTAGTCATTGCAACGACAGTCTCGGCTTTGCACTCATGTGCTGATTGACTGTTAACAGTAGTTTGTTAGTGGCATTTGAAAATAAAAATGTCATTGGTTGCGATTAAACGATTTCAAATTGTGGACATGTTTTTCTCCATATGTCTTTAGCGATTTTTAAAAGAACGAATTGCTTTGGTGACCATCAAAGCGCTTTGATGCGCCACGCGACATTAAACACTCATTTCTTCAAATCCTCCCGAACAGATATACAAGGACGGTTTCACCATTGGATTATTGTTCCTCTTTAGTGTAAAAAGGGTGTCCACCAATGGCATATAACATTTATTTTATCGTTATGAATATTTGTTAATATTTGGAACACATTTTTGGTTATAGGGCCTAAGTTTAATTAAAAGTGAACCAGTAAAATTTCCAAAAATCACAAAATGGGGGTGATATAATGCCCCGCTTTCCCCCTAATTCATCCCAGCTTACGAAATGATGCAATAAAAGTTTCATGTGATGACAATGGAGCACTCATGGATCATGCTGTGCATGCCAACGACATTGGGAGACTTCATACCGTCAATGTTAGTATGCTTGCTGGTTTGAGTCGTTGAACTTGAAGGGAGGCAATTTAAACTTGCTGTACACAGTGATGTCCCTTTATTGCATGTTCGCCTCGGAGTAAATATTTTAAAGCCCGTCTATACTTCGTGCTGTGCAATAGAAATCAATCTATTATTATGCAAGGTAGTTAGTAAAGCAACGTTGGAATCAAGTATTTATGCGACATTTTAATATTCCCTGACATCCCGAACCGTTTAGTCATTTTCAATTTTGATCGACAGCAAGACAAACCATGGCCGAACTTTTCACGAAATGGACGACGTTCACTCACGCACTGTTGCGTGCTGTTCCCCGTAGCATGACAGAGGGCTTGTCCCTAGCGAAGTGCGCAAGTCCTGTTGATGTTGAGCGAGCACGGACGCAGTGGGACGATTATGCCAAGGCTCTGATGAAATGTGGTGTGAAGTTGATCTCGCTCCCAGCTGACGACGCATACCCCGACTGCTGCTTCGTGGAGGACATAGCAGTGGTGATCGGACGCACGGCGCTGGTCACCCGGCCTGGCCATGAGTCCAGACGAGAAGAGGTAATTCCCCCCTTGCGTTGACTAGATTTAAGAGGACCATGATCGAGTTATCAGACGACACGTGCAAGAGGGATGCATGCACGCTTAGGCCTACACACTGACTCAGTGCACGCGGAAACGTTTAGTTGTAAATAATAATGACAAATGTATCGCGATTCCTCATCCAAACAGTAGAATTCAGTAGGTGGCAGCCGTAGGTGTTGCTGTCATTGGACAAAGATGGTTTCAGCTGTAATCATCATGCATAGATCACTGTTCATTGTGTACCTGCTGTCAAGAGTAATTGGGGCAGAGAGAGAGCAGACCATGGAAGGACCAGAATCATTGCAGTAATAACAATTAATTGTAAGGAAGAAATCTTCAACTACTTAAAACAAAGTCGTCTCTCAATATTTTTGTTTTGTGAAGTATTAGGTCTATATCGTAGATGCTGTCTAGTCAAGGAAATAGGAGTGATCATGAAACGTAATAAGAGTACTTAGTATATTAAAACAAATAGAAATGATTACTGTACTACAGAGTACAAGGCAATAATTTTTGTTTTCATCTTTTGAGGAAATGACAGTGCTTATCACTAAAAGGAACACACTAAAAACGTATTATATAGAATACAAACAGTAAATTCAGGGTATCACAATAACAAAATCCAACATCTGTTTAATTTAAGTATAGTCATAGCTGCTGCTCTTAAAGAATTGTGGTACTGTGTCCTCATCTTTTGCAGTAAAATTATTCTGCTCCATCTGCTCAGCATGATGTAGAACTAATGGTGAAGTGGGTGGGAGGAATCCTGTAAAATTCCCTGGGCTTTGTTGAGTCAACAGAAATTTTTTGGATTTTCATCATGGTGACTTGCACTTTGAATGATGCCTGCCCCCTGTGGGTTGGGGGTCAGAATAGACCCACCATAGATATGATTCATCAGAGGTGAATAAGTTGGGACACAGTGACCTATTTTTCATGTACTCTTAACGGTTCTAGTACTTTTCATGCTTAATGGCCTTACATAGCCTACCAAGGCTGATAGGCCATAAAACACCTCCCTCCGTGGGTTCACGGTAAGAATTGACCCACCACGTCATTCGTAGGAGGCCAATAACTAGGGACACCATGACTTGATTTGCGTTAACTCTAAACTGTAACAGTGATTTGTATACTTAATGGCCTTAAATAGCCTACAAAGGCTGATAGGCCGTAATTTACTATCCATCCATCCGTCAATCCATCCATAAAACACCGCCCATCTATCCATCTTTGAATGATGCCTTAACCCTTCCCCTGTTCTGCTTGGTGGCATTCCAACGCCTACAAAGAGTAAGTAATGTTATTACACTGGAGACAACAGCACTGTATACACACATATAACACATGCAGTATGCTTGGTGGCATTCCAACCCCTGCAGACAGTACTACATGTTATTACACTGGAGACAACAGCACTGCATACACACACATAGAACACATGCAGTATGCTTGGTGGCATTCCAACCCCTGCAGACAGTACTACATGTTATTACACTGGAGACAACAGCACTGTATACACACACATAGATCACATGCAGTATGCTTGGTGGCATTCCAACCCTTACGGATAGTACTAAATGTTATTACACTGGAGACAACAGCACTGCATACACACACATAGAACACATGCAGTATGCTTGGTGGCATTCCAACCCTTACGGATAGTACTAAATGTTATTACACTGGAGACAACAGCACTGCATACACACACATAGAACACATGCAGTATGCTTGGTGGCATTCCAACCCCTGCAGACAGTACTAAATGTTATTACACTGGAGACAACAGCACTGCATACACACACATAGAACACATGCAGTATGCTTGGTGGCATTCCAACCCCTGCAGACAGTACTACATGTTATTACACTGGATACAACAGCACTGCATACACACACATAGAACACATGCAGTATGCTTGGTGGCATTCCAACCCTTACGGATAGTACTAAATGTTATTACACTGGAGACAACAGCACTGTATACACACATATAACACATGCAGTATGCTTGGTGGCATTCCAACCCTTATGCCTATTACACTGGATACAACAGCACTGCATACTCACACATAGAACACATGCAGTATGCTTGGTGGCATTCCAACCCCTGCAGACAGTACTACATGTTATTACACTGGAGACAACAGCACTGTATACACACACATAGAACACATGCAGTATGCTTGGTGGCATTCCAACCCTTACGGATAGTACTAAATGTTATTACACTGGAGACAACAGCACTGCATACACACACATAGAACACATGCAGTATGCTTGGTGGCATTCCAACCCTTACGGATAGTACTAAATGTTATTACACTGGAGACAACAGCACTGCATACACACACATAGAACACATGCAGTATGCTTGGTGGCATTCCAACCCCTGCAGACAGTACTAAATGTTATTACACTGGAGACAACAGCACTGTATACACACATATAACACATGCAGTATGCTTGGTGGCATTTCAACCCTTATGGACAGTACTAAATGCTATTATACTGGAGACAACAGCACTGTATACACACATAGAACACATGCAGTATGCTTGGTGGCATTCCAACCCTTACGGACAGTACTAAATGTTATTACACTGGAGACAACAGCACTGCATACACACACATAGAACACATGCAGTATGCTTGGTGGCATTCCAACCCCTACAAACAGTACTACATGTTATTATACTGCAGACAACAGCACTGTATACACACACATGCATTATGCTTGGTGGCATTCCAACCCCTGCAGACAGTACTAAATGTTATTTCACTGGAGACAACAGCACTGTATACACACATATAACACATGCAGTATGCTTGGTGGCATTCCAACCCCTACAAACAGTACTACATGTTATTACACTGGAGACAACAGCACTGTATACACACACATGCAGTATGCTTGGTGGCATTCCAACCCTTATGGACAGTACTACATGTTATTACACTGGAGACAACAGCACTGTATACACACATATAACACATGCAGTATGCTTGGTGGCATTCCAACCCTTACGGACAGTACTAAATGCTATTATACTGGAGACAACAGCACTGTATACACACATATAACACATGCAGTATGCTTGGTGGCATTCCAACCCTTACGGACAGTACTACATGTTATTACACTGGAGACAACAGCACTGCATATTCACACATAGAACACATGCAGTATGCTTGGTGGCATTCCAACCCCTGCAGACAGTACTACATGTTATTACACTGGAGACAACAGCACTGCATACACACATATAGAACACATGCAGTATGTCAGGACTGACCTCCAAAGTTTTAGGTATCTGAGGCAGTACGTTCAGGATTAAAGTTTATTTGTCTTGATGTCCCTGGAGGCCTTAGCTGCCCTTTAGCTCCTAGAGCTGCCCCTGGCTGAGCTGTTGGAGCAGGCCTCCAAAGCCCAGCTGCAGAGGGGGGCATACAGTGGCTGTGCATGTACCATTTGTTATTTTTATGTGATAAGACTGGGTAAGTTTCAAGTCAAAAGCTAAACCCAAGTACTGTTAGCTCTCTGCTCTTATAACTTCCACTTCATTGATATGCACCTACTTCGGAGTTTCCATTCCATGTTTAAAATCAATACAGAGTTCTTTGATCTGTTCTTGGGACATTTAGATATAAAAAAATGCTGTCATCACAGCATTTTGCAAACATCTCAATTTCTTGAAGAATGGGGAGATTTTGAAGTAATGGAGATCTTGGTGTGGATGAAGAGTTGCAATGCATAATCAATACTTTTTCCTTATAAAATGCCTCAACAGAATAGGTCAGTGTGCATCCTTGTTATGTTCCTGTGATCTTCCATTGCATTTATCTCCCTGTGGATTCGGGGTAAGAATTGATTTACCGTGAAGCGTAAGAGGCGAATAAGTAGAGACACCATGACTTGATTTGCATTTACTCTAAACTGTTCTAGTGCTTTTCATACTTAATGCCTTTACATAGCCTACAAAGGCTGATAGGCCATAAAATACCATCCATCCATCCATCCATCCATCCATTGCATTTGCTGTGCAGCCTGGCAGCAGATGGAAAGTGGTACAGCTTTGACTTGGTGATTGCATATGTGCAGGTGCCAGAGGTGAGGAAAGTTCTACTAGGACTGCCCCTGACGTTGGTGGAGATGGAGGAGGGAGCTTACCTGGATGGAGGTGATGTCCTCTTCACAGGTAGGCTGCTAATGCTCCACATGGAGTCTTGTGTTAGAATGAGTCAGTAAGGACAACATGTGGCTCCTCTCTTGCAGACAAAAAATCTGAATGTAGACTTTCTAAGCATGCTTTTGGGCATGGAGAGTGTGTGTATGTTTGTGTGTGTGCTTGTGTGTGTTTGTGTTTGTGTGTGTGTAAAACAAATGAATGAATGAACAAATGAATGTGTTTATTGAGAGGCCTCTGGCCCATTTTAATGGAAATGCATAAGAAAAAAAAAGTTCTAGTCCACTGTTATAAGTTTGAGCACTTTTGGTGTGGCAGGGTAACAATTTCTGCATATCATTCTAATATGTTATTGTCCAGTGCCATCTACTCCATTGCATAGGTGCACCTTTTGAAGGCATGATACACACACCATGGATTATTAGGAAATGATTATAATCATCTTCATGATGGACAAAGCATGGAAGATGAATTCTTTCAAAATCTGTATTTATGGCTGTAGAGATCTGACATTCCCACTCAAAACTTAATTCAACATCTCTGAATATCTTCTTGTCTAGTGTCATTAAATATGTCTTGAGACCAGGCCTGTCGTTTGATCTGTCTGCGCAATACATATAGATCTGTCACTGCTTTGCAGTTGTCATCCACTTTTCATCATAACTACATACCAATGCCTCTTTTTCCTCTCTAGTGAAGTACTCCCCTTTCCTGCCTTCTGTGCTCTCCAAATATACTTAAATGTAATAATTATTTCAATTGAAATGCCAAATTGTAGCCCTTTTCTATATCTTGATGCATCATTTTCTACACTTTGACAGGATATCTAGATGGATCCCATCACAAAAGTGGGTAAATTTATACTTGACATTTTGAAAATTGCTCCAATGGACAAAGGATATTTTTAGAGAGAGTGAGACAGAGAGAAAGACAGACTGAGAGACCAGACAGACAGACAGAAGGGGGTGGGGGTGGAAGGAAACAGAGAGAAACCATGTACATGTACATGCACACACATGCACACGCAAACACACACTCATGCACAAAAGCACACAAGCACACACGCACACACACACTCATGCACGCAAGCACACACACACACTCATGCACGCAAGCACACACACACTCATGCACGCAAGCGCACACACACATTTATGTATGCAAGCGCACACACACACTCATGCACGCAAGCACATGCACACACTCATGCACGCAAGCACATGCACACACTCATGAATGCGTGCAAGCACACACACACACACACACACTCATGAATGCCTGCAACCACACACACATGTGCACAACACTCGCACACACATACACACACACACACACACTCACACACACACACACACACATGCTCACCCATCCTTCTTTTTCCCCCACCTGCATCTTTTCATGTTTCAATGTGTGATGCTAAGATGGATTCCCCACAGGCATGCCTAACCACAGGCATGCCTAACACCCAAAGTGCAGTCTAAGGCAGTTACTGTGTTGCAGGTCGGGAGGTACTGGTTGGACTCTCTGCCAGGACCAATGCAAAGGGAGTGTCCTCCCTGGTCAAGGCCTTCCCAGAATTCCCAGTGACAGGCATCCCTGTTGATAAGAATGCTCTGCATCTCAAGAGCTGTTGCACCCTTGCAGCACCAGACACTCTGTTGTGGGGGGGGAGCAACTCTGCCAGAAGTGTGCTCAAGGTGACTTGTGCTTATTGCTATGTGTGTGTGAGTGTGTGTGAGTCTGTGTGTGTGTGTGTGTGTGTGTGTGTGTGTGTGTGTGTGTGTGTGTGTGTGTGTGTGTGTGTGTGTGTGTGTGTGTGTGTGTGTGTGTGTGTGTGTGTGTGTGTGTGTGTGTGTGTGTGTGTGTGTGTGTGTGTGTGTGTGTGTGTGTGTGTGTGTGTGAGTGTGTGTGTGTGTGTGTGTGAGTGTGTTTGAGTGTGTGTGTGTGTGTGTGTGTGTGTGTATGTGTGTATGTGTGAGTGAGTGTATGTGTGTGTGTGCATGTGTGCATTTGCATGTGCGTGCGTGTGTGTGTGTGTGTGTGCATGTGTGTGTGTGTGCATGTGTTTTCCCCCTGTGAGTTAGGGGTAAGAATAGATCCATCACATATCCCTGCATGATAAGAAAGAAGCGAATTCCTTGATAGAAAAAATGACTTGAATTGGTAGTATTATAGCTAGTTCTCATGATATTATGACCAATGACCGTAACTCTATTCTGACGGGTAATGTGTTTTTGTTTAGGCTGAGCACCCACCAGCACAAACACATAAACATCATAGATAGAAGTAGTAATCAATCACCAATCTGTTGTATCTGAAAGATTCATGATGACTGAAGCTCACACTAGAGTAATACTGACATTTTCTTAAAAGCAGCCAATTTGAGCTTTTTTGAGTTGGCATTCTCACACAGTCAGAAAAGGGTTAAATAGCCAACAAAGCCTGATGGGCTGTAACCGTCCTTCCCTCCCTCCCTCCCTCCCTCCCTCCCTCCCTCCCTCCCTCCCTCCCTCCCTTGTGTGTGTGTGTGTGTGTGTGTATGATGAAAATATCATTTTATTTTTTCTTCTAGCATACATTCGGCAGTGACAGAGTCATCCAAAAGAGAAGCTTCACTGATGGGTTGTTTGTGTGCATTTGCTTTGGTAAATGTGGAGGTCAGTTTAAAAAAAATTAATACTTTTGGAATGGCCATTGCTTGCACACAAAAGAACTCAAAACATTTACATGTATAATTGTGATTGTGATTCCCTGTGTAACTTTGTCATTTATCAACTTCTTGGATGAGGCTTCTTGAAATATTGTTGACTGATAACAAACCATCATTTGACTCCATGTCCATCATCTTCAGGAGGAAAAAAAAATCCCTTTTGTTTTTTCTGTCATGCTGATGACTGTTTACCTGTGAATGTGTTTAGTCTCTTTAATGAGAAAGTAAATTTATGCATTCTACATTTATAAGTCCAAATTGAGAACAGCCATCTGTCTGTCCTCATATTCATGAAGATTGTCCTTTTTCTCAGGGGGCACTTGTTGGGGGAGTTGAGGGAATCAGAATCCTGGTTTCAACCAAACTGTACCCTTTCCCTCTGTCACGTCTGTGGAGTGATTGTGTTTATCTTGGAAGTGCAAACCAGACAGTACATGATAAAATGCCCGTGAGCAAATGATGCATGGGGAAAACTGGATGAGGAACAGGTGCAGCAATGTGGACATTTGTGAACCAGTTCATACATTGTGTTAATTAGGCTCACCTTCATGGACACATCATTGGTCTTAATGACGTTTGGTTGTTGGGTAGCCTCTTTGGCTGGCTAGGGCTGCCAAGGGCTATAACTGATGAGGGAGGCAGCAAGCAGCCCAGTTGTATGTTCATGCCTGTCAACATTTGTGTTTTGTGTATTCTGAACATAATTTTTGCTATTTTAAAGTCCTATGGTAAAAGCAGATGATCTTACCTTTTTCTAAACATTTTGCCAAAATAAGAAAGTTTTGTAGAGCCCAGGTTTGTCTTAGGACAGACTGGTAGCGATTGAATGGCAGGGCAACTGATTAAGTGGAAGAAGAGATCAGTACACATGCACATTTAAATTTTTATAAAACTGGTTGTACAAGGATCTATTTTGCTAAGACCATACTGTTTTGCTTAATGTGATGATGTTTCATTCATTAATTGTTTATTGAAACAATTTTATAATTTACTTGTGTTTCTTTCTGGCCTTGTTTTTGCATCTCATGAGAAAATTTATGTGAGGCATTGATTATATTGTGTTATGCTCCTTGTTTGGGGGGAAAATACTCTTTGGATGTGTGTGTGTGTGTGTGTGTGTGTGTGTGTGTGTGTTTGTGTGTGTGTGCAAATTGTGTGCGTGTGCGCATGCGCAAGCATATGTTGCTCTGATATTGAACATAATGATTTTTGCACATTCATGTACTTCTAATGGTGTATTTGTTCAAACATGTGATATGGCATGCAAAGTCATAAAGTAAGCTGCCTCAGTAACTTGACAGTTATACGTATGTTGTACTTCTCACCTGCTTACCAAACAGCAAGAGAATAGCCATCTAATCAGATTTCACATAAACATGGCCTTTATGGTATATAGGGCAAAGTAAGCCCTATCTTTTAATACCAGTTTGGTTGACCTTGCTTCAAGGTCAAGGTCACAGGAGCTCTTCAAAGTTGGATTGTATACATATTTTGAAGTGACCTGACCCTGAACTATGGAAGATAACTGTTTCAAACTTAATAATTATGTGGCGCACATGTTATACTTTCATCATGAGACACATTTTGTCACATATCAAGGTCAAGGTCACTTTGACCCTTATGAAATGGGGTGGTGAACCACTAAAAGTGACTATATCTCATGGTAGAAAGTGCCCATAAGCACCATTGTGCTTCCTATGTCTTGAATTAACAGCTTTGTGTTGCATGACCTTGGATGACCTTGACCTTGGGTCAAGGTCACATGTATTTTGGTAGGGAAAATGTGTAAAGCAGTTCTTAGCATATGATGTCATTGGTAGGTTTATTTGTTTGACCTTGACCTTAAAGGTCACCTGAAGGTCAAGGTCACATAAAGGTCAAGGTCAAGCATGTGAGTCATATGGGCTTTGCCCTTGTTTTATTTTATTTGACATGAATTGTTGGATTCTTTCTGGCTTCAGAATGTGCAGGAGAAAAGTGCATTCAAGTACACCAATGTACAGCTCAATGGTGATGTTGGTGCCAATGTTGTGTGTGCTAATGGCCATGTCATCTACAGGCCTAGAAGCTCTGTCAGTGCCAAGGACTATGAGGTGAGAGCTATGTGAGCTGTAGTATTGTGTGGTAGTGTGTTACAAAGAAAATATAGATCTGTGGCCACTGAGTGCAGAGAGACAGAGACAGAAAAACATATACATATACATACACACACATGAGTATACAAGCATGCACAGAGGGAAGTAGGCAGACAGACTTGTTAGGCACTGTGACAAGGAAGCACAGAAACACCAACAGGCGGATGCACAGACTGAAAGACAGACTGACATGCACATGGACACACATACAAACAGATAAACACACAAATACACATACAGACCTTTGAGAGAATACTGCATCACGGTGATTTATTAATTTATTTCTTCACCATTGTTATAATGTTAATATTTTCTTAACTTTTGTGTCTGTGGCTTTAGCATCATCTCTTCCATGTACTGGTGAATGTGTGTGTTTGTGTGTGTGTGTGTGTGTGTGTGTGTGTGAGAGAGAGAGAGAGAGAGGCAGGCAGGCAGGCAGGCAGGCAAGCATGCTGTGTGTGTGTGTGTGTGTTTGTGTGTGTGTGTGTGTTCTAATGAAAGAACAAAGGTGAAACATAATTTTAGATACATGTATGTAGATAAGCAAATGTAGAAAGATGGGGTAAGAAAGACACAGCGGCAAATATTGGCATTGGGAGGACTGTAGTGTAAACATACATTAAGATTTTAAAATTACAAGAAGATGGAGGAGGAGGAGGAGTGATTCACAACATTAATGTTTAACCTATTTATTTAAAAAGGATAATGAAAATGTTGTTGTTTGTCTTTTGATGTGAAAATTTTATTATCCATCAGTTGATCTACATGTATCATTATATAAATAATACTAGGCTGAACTAAACAATTAGACAGCCACTAATCATGCTCACTTGCTATTTGGAATAAATATGTTTACCTCATCCTGTGCATACTAAAAGCAATGAACAGCACCTGAATGAGTTTGCAGGAGATTTAATCCTTCATGTTAAAAACTTTCCCTGAAAAACCCCAAGATCCTGGACCTTGCAGGGGAGGAAAAGAAACTGGAGTTGCCTCCCTTGCTGCCCAGCCTTTTTTTGTCTCCCTTAGTTGTCTCCCTTCCCTAGGAAAGGCCACTCCACAGAATATTTGCTTATTTTCCTTTGGCAGTCCATGTTTGTTTGTAATTTTCAGGTGCTGAAAGAGCTGTTCCAGAACTGCCACAGGCTGGAGGTAGACACTGATGAGCTCTACAAGAAAGATGGCTGTTTGACCTGCCTGTCCATCCTTATCAATCTTCCTGGCAGTGTCTAGCCATGATGGCTGTCAGGTCTCGAAATCAAAGTGGCACCAGTGCCCTAGTCAGCCTATGGCTCCACTGCTGGAATGGTAATTTCTACTCTGCTGGAGTTTAAAACTCTCCTGCATGGCCAACATTTTTCACTGGAGCTGTAAACCAGTGTGCAGTCAGAATTTTTCACAAAAGATGTTTACTGATATGCATGGTCATTCCTCTGTGGCAATTCCAGACTGGTGGAGAGAGAGAGAGAAAGAGAGAGAGAGAGAGAGAGAGAGAGAGAGAGAGAGAGAGAGAGAGAGAGAGAGAGTGAATGAACGAACACATTTATTGAGTAGGTCACTGGCCCTTTTCAAGCATAAAGGTACATCACAAGGCATGTGAAAGGCTGAGAAAGCAGTGTACACTTTCAATCAGCAGGATATGATATGACTTGTAGTGTCAATCTTAGTAAAAGCTATCTCACACTGCAGATTCCGCAGCATTCTTTCTACGCATTGAGACCTTGTACAAATATATACCGGTTGCTCTAAGTATAGACTTACTTTGGGAAGACATTAGAACACCCACTGGTTCAGCACAATTTAGATTGAGGTATTTTATATGTAAAGCTCCCTTAAATCGCATAAGACTGGACATTGGAGAAGAAAATGAGTTTCAATTTCATATTGTTCTCTGCATAATGGGCATAACTTTTGTACAGTTTCTTTTGCAAACCTAAGTTTATGGCAGTACAATTCTGAAATACCCATAAGAAATCTTATGTATGTGTCTCTGAAGATTCTTTTGTCTAAGTCATAGAAGTATTGTTCACTCAGACATGCACTTTTAAACTGTCTGTAGAACATATATCTATCATTGGTCATTAGTCTTCTACTCCAGTTCTCATAAAACCTATGTGTCAGTCTCTCCCTTAGAGTTTTAAGAAATGTACATTTATTATTTACTTGTTGATTCTACTAAACTCTCTCCAAGTCCTAATCAATCAAAATGATTTTAACTTTGGACACCTAATTGTTCATGTAGTTGGATGTACAAAGCATCATGTTATACACTCTAAGAGGCAGTCTATTTTCTTCCATTTTTAGGATTTTAAGCCAATCCTTAACCCTTACCGTGGCAGTCGCGTATAAAGTCGCGCTCCGCCTAGCTGCGCCACTGTGGCAGTCGCGTATAAAGACGCGCTGGATACCCCGTGTGTTGTCTTAGCTCTACAGCTACATGATAGGCACGTTTAGCTTGCAGAGAATGGTCACTACCTACAGATAAGAGATAGGGCCTTGGTTTGACTATCATATAGCACTTGATTTTTTGCGAGAACGAGTTTGCAAGCTAAATTTAGGCGTTGTTGTTGTGCGTCGAGCGAACGGAATTCGCAATGGCTGCTCGATCTGCGCTGGCGTCCTAGAAATGTCTTCGAAGATGTGCAGTTTCTAGACTTCAGTGAAGATTCCGATGATGACAGTGATGACAATGTAGACTTAGCAATTCGAAGAGGCATCCCTGATGAAAACAATCTCTCCCATCGCCCAGGCACCCACTGAATGACTGATCGCGAGATCGGAGACATTCACAATGTTACGAACGTAAACAATGACTGGTCGAGAGAGAGAGGAGCGAAGTGCTGCAATGCCCCTTCACGGGTGAGTCGAAGCTGTGTGTGAATTTGCCTTCGAATCCAGAGCCCATTAATTTCTTCAAACTGTTCATCGATGACTCTATCGTAGAAGTGATGGTTGACCAGACCAATCTGTATGCTGAGAAGATCCGCACGACCAATCCATCGCTGCACTCTCGACTTCGCAGCTGAGCTGGAAACCTGTCACGTCACCAAAAATGAAATGTGCGTGTTCCTTGCAGTCATTTTGATCACTGAACTCGTCATCAAGTCAAGCTTGTCCAAATATTACTCTACAAGCCCCTCTGTGTGACTCCTTGCTTTGAAGCATACCACAAGAGGACTGATTATGAGAGATTCTTACAGCAGTCTGAAGCAACTAGTGGTCCCTCCCCCACCCCTTCTACCTCCACTGGTGGTGTCTCCCCCACCCCTTCCACCTCCACTGGTGGTGCCAATGAGACAATCAGATTTTTTAGAATGAGAATGGTTCAGTCTTCCTTGATACTTACCCTTAGCATTCAAATATTCCTTCTGTAGTTGACTGGACTCTTTTTGATTCTCTTTGGAATACCATATATTTTTGCATGTAAGGTGACAAATTAGTGTATACATGATTTTATACTTGGCATTTAGAATGTTGTGCCCTCTCTTTCCTTGAAGCATTAGTAACATTTTAGCAACATATTTTGTCAGCATGTATTGCATAGCTGAACAGAAATAATATAAAATTTAATAATAAATGTATCAGGAGGTGTCCGGAAATAACCCTTGTGGATTTTTTGTACAACACATGGTTTCCTAATGATGTATCATGATTTTGAGAACACAAAGTGCATGAGAAATAATTTGTTTTTCCTAATGTCATATCATGAGACCATCTTCAGACAATTTCTTTATAATTTTAGCACTGGAAATTCTTGTGTACAATTGAGCTTGGCCAATTAATGATGCCTCAAATTTCCTAATTTTGTCAGTTTGAAAAATTATAAATAAATATAGATTGAAAATAGAAAGACAGTGCTTGTTTTATGTTGTTGTTGGTTCATTTCTGAACATTTCACTAATACATTGTGTCTGTGTAAGTTGTACTGTTAAGGAGCTATGATGAAAAGAAGTAAGGTGGTGCGTTTTTTTCTTCCGAAGTCCTTGTTAATTTGCCACAGAAGGACAGTGATGGCTTTTTTATGACGCCACGGTAAGGGTTAATAACACGTACAAAAGCATTTACATACAAAGGAAATCTCCCTGTGTCACCATAAACTATATTATTTGGAGTTCTGGGTGAGACATTAAAAGATCTCTTGAAAGCGCTAAGATGGACTGTTTCAGCAATGTTACATTTGCCTGTTTCCCATACCTCAGCTCAATATAACAATATAGGTAGGATTTTGGCATCAAATAGTTTAAATACAATTTTGGGAATCACATACATGTACAAGTTTTCTCAAAGCCTTCACCAACATCATACATGCATCCTTAGCTCTACATGCAATGTTAGTCTGTATTACATTAGAGCATAGTTTCGTGGACAGTACATTATGTAGGTATTTGTATTCACTTACAACTTAAAGCTGTGTACCACCAAGGATCCGATTCTCATGTCTAGCTAAGTGTCCCCCTAATCTGTAAACAACCACTCATGTTTTTCCCATATTAACTATAAGACCCAACTTATCAGTAGCTTTTTAAAAGTGATTGGGGTGGTTCTGACAGCCTAATGGCATGTCAGAAATAAGAGCAATAGCGTCTGCGCAGATCAGGAGTACTAGGTGCCAGGTGAATTCCATGCTTGCTATTGGCTCCAGCTTCATCTGCTAGGGAATTAATCAGATAAGAAAGCAGAATTGGGATGATTTTACGCCCTTGTTTTAGGCCCATACTTGATTCGAACAGATCACTACAGCCTTGATCATCTTTAACACACTAGAGTACAGTTTAATACATTGCTTTCAGAGTACACAGTATCTTCCCCTTAATACCATTTTCCTCAAAAACCTCTCACAGAATGTGCCGCTTCACTGTGTCGAATGCCTTTTTGAAATCGACATGACATGCATATAACTTTTTCTTCTTGCGTGGATGTTTTTCTATAATGCTGTGTATGACAATAATGTTATTAATAGTGCTATATCCCCTTCTAAAACCTACTTGTTGTTCTCTTATCAGATCATGGTCATCTGCCCATCTCTGTCGCCTCTGGCTGATAATGTAGGTAAAAGTCTTGCTTAAATGACTAGTAACTGTCTACATGTTCATCCAGGTTGCTTTTTTCTCTCTCATAAAGTTGCAACACAGTTCGTGAAGATCATACTGGTATCTTGAATCATTGAATAAAAGTAGAACAACTTTATTTTTCTTCTTAAAGGCCTAATGAAAAACCTTAGTTATGTATATGGTTCCCTGCGATTGTTTATCATATTCAGGGGCTTTTTCATGCTTCTTTTTGATTAAACATCCTTTATTTTTAACTAGAATGTCTAGCAATGATGCTGCCCACGAGCAGCTTTCATCCAGTCAAGTGAACTTCACTCGGTGATCACTTGTTCAGTATCATCTAGACATTAGTGCTGTTGGATTAGACAGACATGTAGACAGCTGTTGTTCAGTTGGCAAACTGTGTATTTCTGTTTGCATATGACAACAATGATAACATGGAAGCTCAGTGGAAGCACAGTGACAGTCCTATCTGCTTTGGTCTTGAAATAGTTTATCAATTACAGGTGGGTGTTTTCCTGTTTGCCCTTTGTCATGCTGACATACTTGCAATTGCTTCTGTTACCAGACCCATTCTTTTCATTGTCTCATTTCCATGATGTTCCCAGCATTATGAATAGATTTTGCTGCAATATGTAATTTAAAAAATTATGACCGAAAATTATTAAAGTTTCATAAAATGATGTGGTACATGTCAATCTTTATTGTTTGTGTTTGGGTTCTGAAATAAAGTATTACTGCAGAAAGATGAAAACTAAAAATTGAAAGTGAACGTGGCCAGAATGCCAGATATCTTTACAAATCGCTCAAGGCCAATGTGCTTCACAGTGCACTTTCATGTACATTTTGCAAATTCACAGGACTGCCATCCAGAAAATATGTGGTTTGAAAAGGGGGATTACGGGAGATTGACTGCAATCTATCTTTAATCAAGGCGTCTTTAGTTTAATTGTCAATGACTGTGTCAGCAATTTGCTGTTTGGGGGCCTTTGGATCTTTAGCTGATTGTCATAAAATGATTCTGACCTTGCCAGACTGGAGGAGGCTTGCATTGATCAAAGAGGGCAAATATGTTAGTAATTATCATGTAATGCAAATACAGATAAACCATGTGAGTTGTGGATAATAGTAATTAGAAGTATTCATGATTTCAAAGCGTGTGTGTGCATGCATGAGTGTGTAAGTAAGTGTGTGTGTTTGTGTACGTGTTTGTGTGTGTAAAACACATTGGTTCTGAAAGTCTGCTCCAACACGAGTGAAAAAAAGCATACCCTTATGGAAGAAGATCTGTATCATAGTATGGCTTCGTTTTTCATCAGCCACACAGTGAACGTAACTATAGGCCAATTCAGCTCAATTTAGTCTGTCTTACATGAGCAAAATCATAATTTAGGGCCTAACCATGAGATCATGCAATAGATGACCTCAATCCCTACTTGGGTAAAAATAGTAGCCTTAGTATCCAAGAAACTGCCATGTACATCTTTGTCTCATTAGAGGTCAGTAACCCTGACCTTTCTGGCAGGTAAATAAAATGTTCATCTGTTTAATAATGGTGTCACCTTCTATCCCATGGCTAAATTCTTTCACAGTAGCAACCATGAGATCCAGAAAAAGACAATTTAATGATTATGCACATTGTGCTCCTGCAGCCTTGACCCTTGAAAGGTCAGTAGAATGACTCAGCAAAGACATTTCTAGTCGAAGTCTTTTGCAATTGAATTGATGGCCGTGGAAGAGAAAATGTTCGTGTTAATGTTGTTTCTGTGCTTCTATGATCTTGACCTTTGGGGGTACGAACAGTACAAGATCATGCCTATAAAAGCTACTATACCAAATTAGTGATTGTAGCAAGTTTTGTTGCTGAGAAAATATCCGTTTTCCCGTTCTCCGTGATTTCTTGACCCCTACTGTAAACTTCCTGATTGATAATGATCAATGATAGGGGTACGCCTAGAAAATGCTCTCAGCGCTCCACGCTATGGGTAAGTTAGGTGGCAATGTGATGCACGGTTTCCAAGCAAATCGCAACGTTAACGTCTCTACACACACAGGCACACACAAGTACATATACACACGTACACACACACTTGCATGCATACACACACGCACGCATACACACATGCACGCATATACACACGCACGTATACACACACGCACGCATACACACACGCACGCATACACACTCGCACGCATACACACAAACGCGCACGCACACATACCGAAACGGATGACATCAAATCAATACGTAGACTGGCTCTATTTACACACAATTATGAGTCAAAAAATGATACAGAGATTTCGACGAAATGGGTCCATTTTTGTCAATGCAAACACCGAAGCGTGGGAAGGAGACCAGTTGGCGAGCTGCTGCGATGTTAGAAGACGCCAAAATCAACTAGCTCATGTTTGCCATGTCGATTTTACTTCTGACGCTGTCGTCTACCAGCGTATCTTCCTCGTCGTTTAAAAAAAAGAAAGTTACCTTCCGCCTCTATTCGTTTCGCTACTACTAAGCTGTGCTGCTCGTGCGACTGGCTCGTGGTTGAGAAGAATCAAGCTTTGGTCTCAAGAGCCGCTACTCAGTAGTTCCAAGGTTCACAAGACAGGAAAGGCTACTACTGCATGACTTGATTTCCTGCAGCCCAGAGAAAATGAGAGAGAGAGAGAATGAATGAACAAAATACGTTATTTGTTTAGGTCTCTGGCCTATCACAACATAATTATTTTTACATCCCTCTGGTTGTGCTGACGGCATCTCTTCTTCTTTTCAGTGTACGCAACAAGTACAATGCCACATATCTTATCGTATTGACATTGTCGGATGCCAGCACGAGAGAGAGGGAGAGACTGACGAGCAGGCGGACGGACGGACCATCCGATCGGTCGACGACCCATTTGATATTTTCCTCTATTTAAAAGCTTTAAAAAAGTACATCAATGTACTTACAATCTTACAAGAGGTAGATATGCAAGCGACAATGAAGACCCTAAAAGTAGTACAGAGCACTCGCTACTCTTCACTGGGTTGATACCCTGCATGGAGAGGGAGAGAGAGAGAGAGAGAGAGAGAGAGAGAGAGAGAGAGAGAGAGAGAGAGAATGGTAGATGGAAGAAAAGTTGAGAGAATACGAAAACATGAGCAACAAGTTTAATTGATCAGGCCACCGGCCTATTTCAAAGAAATTCACAATGATTCTTCGCATAATCATATTCCAGCTCAAGGTTGTTCGTAATCGCGACACAGCATCACCAATAACTCTACCTAGCAACCCAAATATTGTCTGACTTAGCAGAATTCAATCCCTCGGATCTCCTCATGAAGCTTTTATACAATAAAATTGTTACTGGTCTGAACACTGATGGACTCTCTGCTGAAAGCAGAGTGACAAGATCATTCCTAGGGTTGCATTTAAGGTATTCAGGAGAACTGTTTACCAAAAACAGACAATGCAAGCATTCCCGAAAAGAGTAAATAAAAGTATCACCCTCATCTTTCTTCCTACATAATAGGCAAAGTGTTTGTGACGGCCCAGAGTGATATCTCAATTTTTAATTAGACAAATCGCTCATGCCCATGCGAAAGCCCATGAATTTATCCTTGAATGCTTTATAGTCAATGGCATGCAGATAACATTCTGGCTGCAGAATAGGTTGTATCTCCCTGTACAGTAAAACACCACTACTTTCCTCTGGTTTTGATCGCCATTCCAGACAAAATGGGTTCATTTATTTTTCTGTCAGCGTTCTTAGAGAGACAAATACATTAATTCACACACACACACACACACACACACACACACATACACACACATCGCTAATTTGTAAAATGTTGCCGGTCCCATAAGTGTCTAAGCTCATGTTTGCTTAAGACCTTCTTGACACCAGAAAACCACGGCAAATCATTTGTACCATGTTACATCATCTCATGGACTCCACGAGAAGTCTGCATCCCTCCATGCTCATGACTTTCAACCAGTATGTTATGCACCTTTCACATACGAAGGCCAATGACCCATTTCACCAGTTAAGCCATCTAATTGGAGGTGGAAGATGAAGCGTGCAAAAATTATTTCAAAGCGCTCAAGCGAACATGTGCTATTCTACTATAATCATCGATGCCCCACAATTCCGCTCCATAAACAAAATTGGTTGGATCCGAGCATCAAACAATTTAAAATACACATCAGGTGTAATGAGAGATTTTTTCCAGTTGCCTGAGAATTAGAGCAAGTCCAGCCTTCGCTGTTTGCAAGATCAACTTGCGTAATATTCTATGCTAGTTTCGTTGTGATCAAATTTCCCATGTACCTGTACTTATTAACAATCTCAAGTAACACTTTTCATTGGATGCCACATGTTCCCCTAATCGGTTTATCATAACAAGAATATTGACCTTTCCTTAAGCCCGCTCACTCCCCACGTAACAGTCCATGCTCATCTACCCAGTTTGGCAATCTGTCATTCAACACATGTGGAAATACCTTGTCAAACATACTGGTTCGTGCAATTAACAGATATATTTGTGAGGTGAATATTTTCACCAATTTAAAGCAACGGTACGATAAATGATTTGCACCAGAATGTAGGTACAATCAAAGATTATAGGTTATATACATGTGTAACCTATAATCTTTGGTACAATGTAGGTGTTCACCAATTATACTTATTAACACATATTTACCACACTCGGTTTCAGCAAGTACGACACTGTCAGGATATTGAAATAAATCCATATTTTTCCTTCCCATGTATCCAAAAAGGGGCTCCAAAACCCAAAACTTTCAATGATGATGTGCTTTTTCAGTATTTTTTTTTTCAAAACTCCTCAGCGTGTTGCTACATCGTAGCTGAGATGAAGCAGAGTGCAACTGAACGTGATGATGACCTCTTTGACAACACCATCAGCTACATCATATTTTATTGCTGACGCTCAAGCCCTTTATCGAATGTCATTGGTAGTTTTGCCACCTCACTTTTATCTTCAGCGGATGGATGCACGCTCGTTTGAAATGTAAAGCACGTGTACTAAATATGAAGAATACACAGAAGTCCTACTTTTCTAGAAAACCTGGAAATGTTCGTCTTGGAGTGGGACGCCGAATGAATGCATTCTGTGAAATCGAATCAATATAGTAGGCGAATGGAATGGAATGAATGCAGCATGCATGCCAAAGTTTGCCTAAAAGTTACAATGCAGACGACCCCAGAGGGATGAACAGGCCCTAAGGCCTCAAGCATCTTACAAGTACAAGTACAAGTACAAGAATGTTGACGTAAATATGAGACTCTCTACCATTTCTGACGTCATAGGGTATCGTAGTTTTGCCGAAGACTGAGTGAGTTGAAACATTGAAATTCAAAAGACAGAATCATGAGGAGCAGCGGGTAAGCCATGAATTGTTCCGAACCTAATCTACCGATGTGCGCTGTTGAGGGCATGCAATCTAATTTATCTGTCTACTTTGAAGCATTTTAAAGAAAGCATTGCCTAGGCTAGGATAACAATGACGTGTAGATGATTTTACAAGGAACCATGGTTTTCAACTGCTCCCAGTTGAATGGTATTCGAGGATGTAGTCCCTTCTACTTCTACCCATGGACCTCTGCAATAGTTTTGATTATTTTTCGCAGTGATCCACCATATTCATAATTCATAGGTTATGGATAAGTTGGAAGGGAAGGGAAGTTCTAGTAAATACTTTTTGTTTTGCTATGGCACGTTTTAGACGTTGAACCGAAGCTAATGCAGACATACAGAGGAGTAGGTGCATCGTAGATATTCACCAATTATCATTCACGCACCGACAGAATTACGCGCATGGACAGATTTACCACACAGGCTTGCAGCCAGTATAATATTGTAAGTATATTTTAATAAACCCAGATTCTTCCCGTCCCAGGGATAGAATCACGGCACTGCGCTTCGCATGTCGTCCAACCCAAAAGCATGCTCGCCTATCTCCTCCTATCATGGTTTCAATAAGCAAGTAGAGGGTGAAGGGCTGACCGTTTACTCATGCAAGAGGGGGTAGCACTGGGACATTCTAGTAAACTAGAGATTTCGCCTACCGGCAAAAGTATCTCTAGCACTGTTGACATCACGTGATGGAATTTTTTCAGCCAATTTATGCAAACGGAGGTCACACGAGAGGCTTGTGGGATAACCGATGTGCTCCCTGACATACGCCGTTAACTTACTCTTGTTGAGACAACAAACAAGCGTTTATTCGATACAATAAAATGTTTGTGTTGAAATGGAAACAAGTTTTGACATCTGAATGATTTCTGTAAAAAGTGGAGAGAGAAATAGTATCAGAACGAACTATTTTTGGCGCAAGGCTGTAATGCGAAGGGTCAGGCCTATTACGCAGTCATTGCGAACTGTGCCAGAGTCAATACTACTGACTCGGGTTCACAGAATGGCACTGGGAGGTGGGCTGTCAGGAACCAATTCGTAGCTTACATTTCAGTAGCCTACCTTAAAGGACTAAAAAAGGGATAATTTTGAGAGGAAGCCATAGAGTGAGAGAAAGCGGGAAGGAGAGAGGTGGTGAGAAAATTCGGGTGAGATTTAGATGTTTTAAAATATGGAAACTTCACATTGCTTTCGCTCTTTACCACTATCCTCCATGTCCCAAAGGTATTAGGTTAAACCTTTTCTTGAATTTTTGACCGTTTAAAAGCCGCAATGTTTAGGCCTACTAACTTTCCGTTAATTCCACCCGAAGACCCTATCTAACGGGACCGCCAGCTTTGCCGAATTGCGAGAGTGGTCTCGGACACAGTGATTCCCATCAGGAACATTACTTCCGGTGAGCCACTATTTTACAATAGCTGCGCTGTTCGCTCTCCGATGAAAGTTCACTACTTATAATATTAATTTGTCAGTCTGAAGAATACTTCTTGATGACAAATACAGCACCTAAACTTTTGCAATAAATTTAACGGCAACACATAAAAATCACGCGTATGTATTCCTGCACTGGTCTGGCAAATGTAAACAAATTGATCGACTATGAATTATTGCTTCATTATGCTCAGAGTGTCTTTGATTACGAAAGTAATAGTAAATACACTACTTTCTTTCAATCTTCAAATTGATTAAATGCAGACACACATGAAATACACTATGTGAAAACACGATTATTCCTAGTCCACTGTAGCTTTCATTCCACCAGAAGTGATGTTTCCACGAATGTCAAAACGTCACAAATCGCGTACAAACTGCACAAGCTGACGGTCCCGTTAGATGTCTTTGTTGCACCATACCCATTTCGAAACGAGACTTGACAATCAAGGGAAGTAACTCAAATCTGCTGGCAAATAGACATCGTCATTGCTAAGTTCTGTTTCAATGATCACACTTTACACCGGCATATATCTCTCCTGCTCTCTCTCTCTCTCTCTCTCTCTCTCTCTCTCTCTCTCTGTCTGTCGGTCTGTCTGTCTGTCTGTCTGTCTGTCTGTCTGTCTGTCTGTCTGTCCGTCTCTCTCTCTCTCTCTCTCTCTCTCTCTCTCTCTCTCTCTCTCTCTCTCTCTCTCTCTCTCTCTCTCTCTCTCTCTCTCTCTCTCTCTCTCTGTCTCTCTTTCTCTTTGATTTTTGACTCACATGCGAAGCAAAAGTGAGTCTATGTACTGAGCCGTGTCGTCCGTCCGTCCGGGCGTCCGTCCGTCCGTCCGGGCGGGCGGGCGTCCGTAAAAAACTTAAACGTTGGATTTTTCTCGGAGACTATTAAGTCTATCAACACCAAATGTGGCATGATGGTGTATGATGACAAGGCCTCAAAAAACATACAGAGTGACTTGACCTTGCTTCAAGGTCAAGGTCACAGGAGCCATAAATGTGGTCTCAAAAACAGTCATTTTTCACATTTTCCCAATTTTCTCCCACGTTATTGAGAATGGCGACCTTAGCTACAAGTGGTATATAGGTCAAAGCAAGCCCTATCTTTTGATACCAGTTTGGTTGACCTTGCTTCAAGGTCAAGGTCACAGGAGCTCTTCAAAGTTGGATTGTATACATATTTTGAAGTGACCTTGACCCTGAACTATGGAAGATAACTGTTTCAAACTTAATAATTATGTGGGGCACATGTTATACTTTCATCATGAGACACATTTGGTTACATATCATCAAGGTCAAGGTCACTTTGACCCTTATGAAATGTGACCAAAATGGGGTAGTGAACCACTAAAAGTGACTATATCTCATGGTAGAAAGTGCCAATAAGCACCATTGTGCTTCCTATGTCTTGAATTAACAGCTTTGTGTTGCATGACCTTGGATGACCTTGACCTTGGGACAAGGTCACATGTATTTTGGTAGGAAAAATGTGTAAAGCATTTCTTTGTGTATGATGTCATTGGTAGGTTTAGTTGTTTGACCTTGACCTTGAAGGTCACCTGAAGGTCAAGGTCATATAAAGGTCAAGGTCAAGCATGTGAGTCGTATGGGCTTTGCCCTTCTTGTTTGCATTGCTTGGAAGCGTATGATAAGTTTGTGGCACCTGCTCGCAAGCTTTCATCCAAGGGGAGAATGGGCGGCTAATCTGTCTTGTGAATAAATCGGTAGCAAAATTTTTCTGTAGCATTGAATATACTTTCAATAATGTTTTACTTTTCAAAGTTGACAGATTATTGTTTGTTTCTGCAAATGATGTGCTCATTTTTGACTCACATGCGAAGCAAAAGTGAGTCTATGTACTCACCCGTTTCGTCCGTCCGGGCGTCCGGGCGTCCGAAAACTTTAACGTTGGATTTTTCTCGGAGACTATTAAGTCTATCAATACCAAATATGGCATGATGGTGTATGATGACAAGGCCTCAAAAAACATACACAGTGACGTGTCCTTGCTTCAAGGTCAAGGTCGCAGGGGCCGTAAATGTTGTATAGAAAACAGTCATTTTTCACATTTTCTCAATTTTCTCTGACGTGTTTGAGATTGGATACCTGACCTATATATGGTATATAGGGTAATGTAAGCCCTATCTTTTCATACCAGTTTGGTTGACCTTGCTTCACAGGAGCTCTTCAAAGTTGGATTGTATACATATTTTGAAGTGACCTTGACCCTGAACTATAGAAGATAACTCTTTCAAACTTAATAATTATGTGGGGCACATGTTATACTTTCATCATGAGACACATTTGGTCACATATCATCAAGGTCAAGGTCACTTTGACCCTTATGAAATGTGACCAAAATGGGGTAGTGAACCACTAAAAGTGACCATATCTCATGGTACACAGTACACACAGTACACAGTACACAGTAATTTATTGCGCCAAGTGACATCATTTAAAAAACGAGCACGAGGAAAACTAAGTGATGAAGGCTAAAAAGAAACAAAACAAAAAGCCAAACACACGCATCGCTTACACACCCTAACACGCCGTTTATGCAAAAAACATGGACATTTCCCGATGTACCTCACTCACGACACACACGCAGCTGCACACAGACAAGAGATAAGACTGCACCTGAAACCAAAGGATTAACTGGTAAATGGGGCAATATACAATGAACAATTAAAGTTACTATTTAAGAACTGTTGACAAAAGAGGAACAAACTAAGATGATACACCCACCCACCCACCCCCCTTTTAAGTGACAATAAATAATACATATGAACAGAGACAAGACCACTAAGACGTACCCCCCCACCCCCCCACCCCCATCCCACCCCCCGTCACCACACAAAAGAATACAATAGAACAATACAAAAACAACCCTGCGCAACTACAAGAAGACCAACCCTTCCCCACCCCCACCCCCTCCCCCACCCCTCCCCCCACCCCCAACCACACTCAGAAGCAGTCCATATAACCCAGAGGAAGCACAAAAGAGAAAGTGGCACTGTCATAGATGTGGAGAAGTGTGTGCGCACCGCCGACAGGATCAGCGGCGGCAAAGCTGCCTGGGGAGGTTCTGGACAGCGTTGAGCTCCGTCACCGCCGTGGGAAAGAACGAGTTCTGAAAACGGCATGTGCGCGTTTTGAGGGACCTGAAACGACGGCCAGAGGGAAGGAGCTGGAAGAGGGAGCAAGCAGGGTGGGAGGGGTCCGCCACAATCTTACGGGACTTGCGCACTATGCGCTGGGCGTAGATAGAGGCTAGGGAGGGCAGATCACGGCCAATGATCCTGCCAGCAGCGTGCACGACACGCTCCAGCTTGTCTTTCTGCTGTTGAGTGGCCCCTCCGAACCACACACAGATGGAGAAGGTAAGAACACTTTCCACCACAGCACGGTAGAACTGGAGCATGATCTCCGGAGACAGTCCAAACTTCTTGAGCTGCCTCAGGAAGTACAGCCGCTGCTGGGCACTCTTATGGATGCCGTCAATGTTGTTGCCCCAACTGAGGTCGGAGGAGATGAGCGTGCCGAGGAACTTGAAACAGTCCACGATCTCAATGGCCTGGCCGCCGATCATCAGTGGAACGATGGGGGTGGGATTCTTCCTCAGGTCGACGATCATCTCCTGGGTCTTGGTGGTGTTCAGCTCAAGACTGTTCTCACCACACCACGACACCAAGCAGTCGACTTCCCGGAAAGTGCCAATAAGCACCATTGTGCTTCCTATGTCTTGAATTAACAGCTTTGTGTTGCATGACCTTGGATGACCTTGACCGTGGGTCAAGGTCACATGTTTTTTGGTAGGAAAAATGTAAATCATTTCTTAGTTTATGATGACATTGGTAGGTTTAGTTTTTGACTCACATGCAAAGCAAAAGTGAGTCTATGTACTCAGCCGTGTCGTCCGTCCGTCCGTCCGTCCGTCCGTCCGTCCGTCCGTCCGTCCGGGCGTAAAAAACTTAAACGTTGGATTTTTCTCGAAGACTTCAAGGTCAAAGTCACAGGAGCCATAAATGTGGTCTCAAAAACAGTCATTTTTCACATTTTCCCAATTTTCTCCCACGTTATTGAGAATGGCGACCTTAGCTACACGTGGTATATAGGTCAAAGCATGCCATATCTTTTGATACCAGTTTGGTTGACCTTGCTTCAAGGTCAAGGTCACAGGAGCTCTTCAAAGTTGGATTGTATACATATTTTGAAGTGACCTTGACCCTGACCTATAAAAGATAACTGTTTCAAACTTAATAATTATGTGGGGCACATGTTATGCTTACATCATGAAACATATTTGGTCACATATCATCGAGGTCAAGGTCACTTTGACCCTTATGAAATGTGACCAAAATGGGGTAGTGAACCACTAAAAGTGACTATATCTCATGGTAGAAAGTGCCAATAAGCACCATTGTGCTTCCTATGTCTTGAATTAACAGCTTTGTGTTGCATGACCTTGGATGACCTTGACCTTGGGTCAAGGTCACCTGTATTTTGGTAGGAAAAATGTGTAAAGCATTTCTTTGTGTATGATGTCATTGGTAGGTTTATTTGTTTGACCTTGACCTTGAAGGTCACCTGAAGGTCAAGGTCATATAAAGGTCAAGGTCAAGCATGTGAGGTTATGGGCTTTGCCCTTCTTGTTGCTGTCAAGGACTGTCAATGATAGACGCTCATATATTTTGTGCAGAAACAGGTATAAACAGATCATTAGGGTTAAAAAAGAGGAGTACAGATAAAATATGAGTATGTCTCTATTGAATAATATCCGAGACAGCGCAACATTCAGGGAGCATGTAGAAACGGAAGTACATTTTTGACTCACATGCGAAGCAAAAGTGAGTCTATGTACTGAGCCGTGTCGTCCGTCCGTCCGAGCGTCCGTCCGTCCGTCCGTCCGGGCGTCCGTCCGTCCGTCCGGGCGTAAAAAACTTAAACGTTGGATTTTTCTCGGAGACTATTACGTCTATCAACACCAAATGTGGCATGATGGTGTATGATGACAAGGCCTCAAAAAACATACAGAGTGACTTGACCTTGCTTCAAGGTCAAGGTCACAGGAGCCATAAATGTGGTCTTAAAAACAGTCATTTTTCACATTTTCCCAATTTTCTCCCACGTTATTGAGAATGGCGACCTTAGCTACAAGTGGTATATAGGTCAAAGCAAGCCCTATCTTTTGATACCAGTTTGGTTGACCTTGCTTCAAGGTCAAGGTCACAGGAGCTCTTCAAAGTTGGATTGTATACATATTTTGAAGTGACCTTGACCCTGAACTATGGAAGATAACTCTTTCAAACTTAATAATTATGTGGGGCACATGTTATACTTTTATCATGAGACACATTTGTTTACATATCATCAAGGTCAA
Organism: Theodoxus fluviatilis; assembly: GCA_034096865.1. Taxonomy (NCBI): domain Eukaryota; kingdom Metazoa; phylum Mollusca; class Gastropoda; order Cycloneritida; family Neritidae; genus Theodoxus; species Theodoxus fluviatilis. Next base: position 120,509 of record JAWQFJ010017153.1, read on the forward strand.
GGTCACTTTGACCCTTATGAAATGTGACCAAAATGGGGTAGAGAACCACTAAAAGTTACCATATCTCATGGTAGAAAGTGTCAATAAGCACCATTGTGCTTCCTATGTCTTGAATTAACAGCTTTGTGTTGCATGACCTTGGATGACCTTGACCTTGGGTCAAGGTCACCTGTATTTTGGTAGGAAAAATGTGTAAAGCATTTCTTTGTGTATGATGTCATTGGTAGGTTTAGTTGTTTGACCTTGACCTTGAAGGTCACCTGAAGGTCAATGTCATGTAAAGGTCAATGTCAAGCATGTGAGTCGTATGGGCTTTGCCCTTCTTGTTTACTCCATTGTCCTGCCTTACAGGACTTGAGAGAACGTTGGATATTTGATTGTACAGATGTTAATTGAAATGACCTCTTAGAACTTCTCTTGGCCAGTAAAGAAATGAAAATCATAAGATCAACGAGCATACATCTGTACAAAGCGTTTAAGTGCAGACTAGAAGCTCTGGAGTCCACGGAGCATGACAATGTTTACGTTGATTCATTGTTATCCTTGGAAATTGAAATGTAAGTACATTGTTCACTTGAAATAGGCCGGTGGCCTTTTCCATCAACTCGTTCATTCGTTCGTTCTCTCTCTCTCTCTCTCTATCTCTCTCTCTGTCTCTCTGTTTCTCTCTGTCTGTCTGACTCTCTCTCTGTCTCTCTCTGTCTCTCTCTGTCTCTCTCTCTCTCTCTCTCTCTCTACATCTCCCTCTCTCTTTCTCTTTCCCTCTCTCTCTTCATCTGTCTCTCTCCATCTCTCTCTCCATCTCTCTTTCCAGAGCTCTCTCTCCATATCTCTCTCCATCTCTCTCTCCAGAGCTCTCTCTCCATCTCTCTCCATCCATCTCTCTCTCTCTCTCTCTCTCTCTCTCTCTCTCTCTCTCTCTCACTCACTCACTCACTCATACATTTCTTCTTTCGTCATCCTCAGCCGCTGCAGAGCTCGATTTCGAAAGCAGGAGTTGGAGAAGGAGAAGAAGAGAGTCCTTGCCATGAAGGCGCTGGGTCACGACATGAAACTCGTGCTGTCCTGCCTCGTGGGACTCGTGGCTTCCGCCGCGCTGGTGGCGGGTGTGGTGGTCTTTATCGTGGAGAGAGCCTTCTCCCAAGGCGATCGCCTCTTCATCAGTTCGGACACCAAGGTTCGAGACATCGAGGGAAAACCAAGGTGAGAATGATGGGTCTTGGTGAGTGTGGTTTCCGGTAATGAAGTTCGTCGGTGGCATCGTCTTCACCTAAACATTACTAGTCAAAGAACGTACTGTGGCGGTGTTGGAAGTGAAATGGTGATAGTGCTAGAGGTGGTACTAGGTGTGCTAGGAATGGTTTTGGATGTGCTAGTATTGGTGGTAGGTGTGCTAGTATTGGTGCTGGATGCTCTAGTCATGGTGTCATATATGCTAGTTGTGGTGTTAGATGTGCTAGTGGTGGGGTCAAGTGTGCTAGTATTATGCTACATTTGCTAGCAATGGTGCTATATGTGCTGGCAATGGTGCTAGGTGTGCTAGTAGTGGTGGTAGGTGTGCTAGTATTGGTGCTAGTTGTGCTAGTAATATTGCTAGATGTGGTAGAAATGGTGCTAGGTGTGCTAGTGTTGATGCTAGATACTATAGTCATGGTGTCATATATGCTAGTAATGGTGTTAGATGTGGTTATAATTTTGCTAGATGTGCTAGTGGTGGTGTCAAGTGTGCTAGTAATGGCGTTAGATGTGGTAGTAATGATGCTAGATGTGCTAGTGGGGGTGTCAAGTGTTCTAGTATTGGTGTTAGATGTGCTAGTAATGGTGCTAGGTGTGCTAGTGTTGTGTTAGATGCTCTAGTTATGGTGTTATATATGCTAGTAATGGTGTTAGATGTGCTAGTGCTTGTGGCAAGTGTGCCAGTATTGTGCTAGCTTTGCTAGTGATGGTTGTAGATGTGTCAGCAATGGTGCTATATGTGCTAGCAATGGTGCTAAATTTGCTAGTTGTGATTGTAGGTGTTCTAGAATTGGTGCTAGATGTGCTGCTAATGGTACTAGATGTGGTATTGATGGTGTCAAGTGTGCTAGCGATTGTGCTAGATGTGCTAGTATTGGTACTAGATGTGGTAGCAATGGTTTAAGATGTGCTAGTAATGGTGCTAGATGAACTAGTAATGATGTTAGACGTGCTAGTAATAGTGCTAGATATGCTAGTGAGGGTGTTAGATATGCTAGTAATGGTGCTGCATGTGCTAATGGTGGTGTCAGGTGTGCTGGTGTTGTGCTAGATTTGCTAGTAAGGCAGTAGATCATGCTAGTAATGTTGCTAGACGGGTTAGCAATGGTGCTAGATGTGCTAGTAAAAGTGCAAGATATGCTTGTGGTGGTGGTAATTGTGGTGGTGATGGAGAGGGAAGTGGGTGGAATAGCGATGATGCTGGATGTGATAGTGATATAGGTGGTGGTCGTTGTAGTGGTGATATTGTTGGTGATGGTAGAAATATTGGAGGTGGTGGTTCTCTTGACGACTTCGGCATTGCTTTCACGCTGCCAGCATAGTTGACGGTAGTTGTGGACAAAGAAGTGTTTGACACGCTACTTGAGGTGATGGTCATGATGGTGTCCTGGCATCAACTTGTCCTTATCATTGCCGACCTTTCCCATGAAAAGCGAATACCTTGAGAACATACGGTCTTTTAGACGAGGTTCCTCGTCGCTTGTTCCCACAGCATTTGTTGCGTGCTTGTCCTGGTGTTGCCACACTTCCAACTACAAGGAATCGTTTTTGATGGGGAGTATTTACGTTTAAGACAGGGAATTGTGAGGCCTTTCAGTGTTGTTTTGTTTTTTGTTAATTGTTTTCAGTCATGTGCAATGGCAACTAAAAATGAGGAAGGCTTTTTTAGAATCTGTGAATAATCACAATCTCGTTACATTTATTCCAGGGGCGGATCCATGAAGACCAATGCTTCATCGGGCCATGGGTCAGAATCTATGATCAAAGATTAACAAACATGTGCAAATAATCGGTGAATCCATATCATAACGAGTTGGTCTAAAATCTATTACAATTAATCGAAATCTTTGGTTGAATGGGATCTTTTTTATCATGCCTATGTGAAATAAAATTAGGTGCTGCTTGAGGCAGGTGACACGAGTGCTGCAGGAGCAGGCCTGGAAAACAGGAAGACTACAGCATTCCACATGACGAGTGACTATCAGGAAGCTTTGACTGTGCACTATGTATGTTTGCTTGTCACTATGATTAGTCAATAACATTGTTGTTTTGTCTCTTAAGCGCGGAAAAGTGCTATTTGTGCACGGGAATTAGTTATCATCTACATTGTCGTTTTCTGCATCTATGACATGTTCGACTTCTTTCGCATGTAGTGTAATATGCATGTTGATTAAAGACTTTTCATGTTTCCTGACTTAACATTTATCATTCGTCCATTTTTCTCCCCAGATTCATCGTACCCGGGGCGCCGTATGAGCTGCCGACACCTCTTCCCGACGAGCAGCTTAGAGTACACAGAGCCGTGTCTCAAGAACTGACCTATAACATTCAGAAAGAGCTGAAACAGCTTCAGGTAAGTGTTGACCCTCCAGGAGAAACTAGACACATCTACATTTCAGTCCACATCAGTCTTCTATGAAGGAGTCAGCAGTTCTTATTCATCTTTTAGCCGAGTTACCATGCATAGGACTTCCGTGAGATGTACGACGCAGACAAATATTAGTGTTCGCTCGAAAACGTAGAGTTGTGTTTTCGCGTTAATGCCAGCATACAACTAGTCAACATACAACAAGAGGCAACAGTCTGCAAGAGTTGCGAGTGTGCATGCAAAGTTCAAGGGGTATGGTTATCGAGCCAAATTTACGACACATTTACCAAAAATTCGTATTCAAAAGACTCACAAGCACAATAAACACACACACACACACACACACACACACACACTCACATAAGTGAGAGAGAGAGAGAAAGAGAGGAGAGAGAGAGAGAGAGAGAGAGAGAGAGAGAGAGAGGGAGAGAGAGAGACAGAGAGAGACAGAGACAGAGGGAGAGAGAGAGCAGAGAGAGAGAGAGAAACACACGCATATACACAGAGAAAATATACAAACACATGCAGATAAAGTAACACAAGCAAAACGCATACACACGCGGGCGGGCGCGTGCACACACACAGACACACACACACACACACACACATACACACACACACTCTGACAGAGGCAGACACACTTGAAAACGGAGGCACAATCACACACAGACACACGCACGCGCTCACACACTTTCAGAGAAAAAGATAACCACATACACATGCAAACACACACATATTGGAGTTGTGTCGCTTCTCCAGACACCTCGGAGATGCCTGTCTTCCTTCGGTAACCCCGGTACTCAAAATATGTTACACCACTACGTCCACATGGTCTATTGTATGCATCCTTAAGAACTTTTCTTCGAGAAAACACTGTTGCTATTGTAATCGTTGTTTCACTGTGTGTTTCTGAGGGCTGTCCTCGTGATTTCAGCATCCACCGATGTGCAAAAACAGGGGCTTCTTGTTCTGCGAGACGCCAAAGGAGGTGGACTGCTTTTTCACCTGTCATCTTCGCCGCATCGCAGCATGCTTGGTGGCCGCCGCTGCCACGGGCCGCTCCATGGTAGTGCATGAGAGGACTGGAGTTTTCCAAACTATGCCCATTTGGGGCAAGCAGATGAAAGACATCAGCACCAACTGCACGCCGGGCGGCCTGCCTGTGCGGTGGCCCAGAAATGGTAACTCAGGTTGTTCTGCTGTCATTCTGTCATTTCTTGATTCAGATGGCGGTTTTGTGTTTGTTTTTATTTGCCAAGAATTTCTAGTTTCGGGAACTCCAAGGGTCGTTCAAAAACCTATCGCTCGATGGCGCTTGACTCTCTCTTGAACGGCTTGCTAGGCGTAGCACCAGCGAGCGCTCGACAGCCCGTCACGGATGGGCTATGCATATAGATCCAAAATGGTTGCTTTTGGCGATTGAGAGGAAGTCACCATTAAAAACTGTGCGCAGTGACACACATTTCGACCTGTGATTAACACCCAAGCTGTGCTTGGCAAGATGTGAGGAGCAATTCCCACGAAAGAAATCAAATTTTTTTGGAGAGAGGTAAATGTATATCTCACATTAGCCCTTAGTTTGTAATACAGCCTTCCTTGATAAAAGTGTCGAGAACTTTTTGCTTTTGCTTTAGGCACTGTCATTTCGACATAACTTTCGATTTGATAGGTGCCGAGCCTTGATGCGCAGCTGCAGCGTAATATATATTATCAGCTTCCTCAGAAAACGACCTGTCTGCAGCTGCCGGTCTGCTCAGATGGTCAAGGAACGTCAACATCAAAACTCCGCGTCGACTAGAAGGCATTGCGGTAGCCATCTTGGTTGACGTTCGGTTTAGTAAGTCGTTCAACACCGGAGTGCCGCACCTGCCAGTGCAGGCTCACCATGCGGCACGTTCTGGTGGAGTGCCCTCGACTTGCTCATCTACGGAGTGGGTCGAGCAGTCTGTCTGACATTTTTAAAGATCCTTTAGCTGTGATAAAATTGTTGATAGATTCTGAGTATTATTCTCGTTTATGAGTCGTACTATGTCTTAATTGTTTTCAATATTTCTCCACGTACCTCTTCTGAGGTAATCTTAATTTCACATATTTATTCAGTGACAGTATGTTGTGGCCTTGAATGGCCTTTACGGCTGATGAGCCCTTGGGCTCCATCCATCTATCCTTTAGTGTTTTGTTGGTGACGAGGGAAATTGAGATGTGAAATTTTGCCCTATCGCCCTTTATGCGTCTTCATGTTTAAAGGCTCTACACAGCCTTTGCTGGCTGGTGGGCAGTGGGACTCGATTTAATTGATTTCATATCACTAATTAGATGGACAGTACAAGAAATTACTGTCGTGAAGAGTTTTACTATTTTGTTAAAGATGGTTGTTTCTTAACGTTGTGGCCTTATATAGCCTACAAGGCTGATAGGCCCTTAAACTCTATCCATCCATCCATCCATCTTTCAGTGTCAATTTCGGCTCCCCGAGCGCTCGATGGAGCGATAGGTCTCTTGAACGACCTATTGTTGACATGCTCTTCTCGGATCAGATGACGATAGCACATTAGTTTTCGTGCATAGCATGTTCACTTGCAAGAAGCGAATGTTTGATGTTCAAACTGTTAGCAAAAGTTATACACTCTTTGATATAATGAGGCTTGGATTTAGATAATAGCTGTTTTTCACTCAGACCATTAACCATATAAAAAAGTACTTCTCATTGGAACAGCTCGTAGTTTTACCTAAGAACTTGAGACAGCAAGAAGCGTCACTCCGCGATTTTACGCAGGACGATATTTAGCCGGCGGCTTCCGATTTTATGAGCCAGTGAGTCTCTCAAACTGACAATAAACTGATGGTGACTGCTCTAGTGTTAAAACTGCCAAGAAAGGCGCAACACAGGCCACACCGTCTACTCATGATTGATCCAACCAAACTAAAGGGAAGTAAGCAAAAATTACTCGTGAGTGACTGCGACGTAAAAAATATATGTGACGTAAGCAAAATCTCGTCCTGCTTTTTTTACTATACAAGATACTAGAGTGACGCTTCTTGTTGTCTCAAGTTCTTTGGTAACATAGATGATATATGTTGATTAATCCATCTATTTTATGCTGATAATTCACGTCTGAAACATGAGTGAATGCTGGTGATATATATTTGCACTAGGGACGTTTGCATGTACTTGTTTACACACCCTGCTCTACGCCAAACTGTCATGAAGCTCTACTAGGTTATCTCGCGCCATATATTCTATTTCAATTTACGACTTAGCCTTGGTACTTTCCCTGTCTCTGCAATAATGAACAAAGTAGACGACAGGTTGCGTTTATGTTTAGTGAGGCATCGTGGGAAACTTGCAACAGCAGCTATCCAGTTTCCACCCCTACCACGTCAAGTGACGTCACTAAAGCAGAATGGCGAGACCCGTGTGTCTCGTGCATCCCTTCCTACTGCTATTTTATCTGGACACGCGGGTGATGAAGTTATGAACTCTTCGTCCTGAGGGCCTTCGCCTATGTTGGGACTGTGTACTGTGACTCACATAAATGAAGACAGCAGACCCTAAAGTCACAGCTAAAACAGTTCCCTCAAAATGATTCATGCAAGACTCCAAACACAGCCGAGTCTCACATGATGCTAGCGTTTGTAGAAACCAGTTCCCAGTGTGCTTTTGAGTGCTTCATGGCAATTGAAGAAATAACACATGTTCCGCTTAGCCAGTGTGTGCAGGAATTTTTTACTCACATGCGAAGCAAAAGTGAGTCTATGTACTCACTCGTGTCGTCTGTCCGGGCGTGCGGTCGTGCGGTCGTGCGGGCGTGCGGGCGTGCGGGCGTGCGGGCGTCCAGGCGTCCGTTTAAAACTTTAACGTTGGATTTTTCTCGGAGACTATTAAGTCTATCAATACCAAATGTGGCATGATGGTGTATGATGACAAGGCCTCAAAAAGCATACATAGTGATTTGACCTTGCTTCAAGGTCAAGGTCGCAGGGGCCATAAATGTTGTCTAAAAAAAGAGCCATTTTTCACATTTTCTCAATTGTCTCTGAAGTTTTTGAGATTGGATACCTGACCTGTATATGGTATATAGGGCAAAGTAATCCCCATCTTTTGATGCCAGTTTAGTTGACCTTGCTTCAAGGTCGAGGTCACAGAAGCTCTTTAAAGTTGGATTGAATACATATTTTGAAAAGACCTTGACCCTGAACTATAGAAGATAACTCTTTCAAACTTAATAAATATGTGGGGAACATGTTATACTTTTATCATGAGACACATTTGGTCACATATCATCAAGGTCAAGGTCACTTTGACCCTTATGAAATGTGACCAAAATGGGGTAGTGAACCATTAAAAGTGACCATATCTCATGGTAGAAAGTGCCAATAAGCACCATTGTGCTTACTATGTCTTGAATTGTCAGCTTTGTGTTGCATGACCTTCGATGACCTTGACCTTGGGTCAAGGCCACATGTTATTTGGTAGGAAAAATGTGTGAAGCATTTCTTAGTGTATGATGTAAATGCTAGGTTTAGTTGTTTGACCTTGACCTTGAAGGTCACATGAAGGTCAAGGTCATGTAAAGGTCAAGGTCAAGCATGTGAGTTGTATGGGCTTTGCCCTTCTTGTTTGTGATACACATAACTCAATTTCCGTATTATATTATTAAGTTATCATCATGGATCTTTTTTTTGTTGAAGTTGTACAACATCTATTCCTGGTTGCCCCCAACCCCCACCCCCACCCAAAAAAAAATCACGCCAATTTTTCCTATACCCTGAAAAATGCCACACTACCAGATGAGATACAAGGTCTATGTTAGCAACGAAAAAAAATACAAACCTCAGTACGCGTGGGAAGATGCAGCACCGCAAATTATAATACTCTGAAAGAACCAGTGGCTATGCTGAGGTACATGGCATTTGCCGGGGGGCACAGCTAGCACTGCGACTTGATCCCATCTTTGTTGCTACAGGGGAGGTGGATGACCGGATGCTTTTCATTCGCGCTCCACCTACGGAGCCGGGATTGCCGAGCCCGGAATTTATGCCTCCCACGGTGCCCCAGGAGCTGTACCCGATGTTGGCCAACATCACGGAAGCACCTTCTGTCTGGTGGGCGGCGCAGTTCATGCTGTACGCCAACCAGCGCACTCCAAGGATGGAGCAGGCCCTACAGAGGGAGAGGGAGAGGGTCAACCTCACTGGACCTGTGGTCGGGTAAGCAGCCTAGCGTCCATGGTGTCACTATGGACAGTGAGCTGATCAAAAGTAGATGGCCATCTGTCCGACCAACGTATTAGCTGATTGCTCTGAAATGGCGATTAGAATATCAGAAAATTTATGAATTAGTCTTAAGGTAGCGGGTTGAATAGAACCGAGCAAGGCGTATCTGGACAATATACGATGTGACAGAGTTAATGTTATGAAATGGACACAATTGTATGCCTTTCAGAAAAATTCTAATACTTTTAAGCCTCATGTATAAATGTATGAAGATTATAGGTTATTACATTAACCATGGGGATGTTATGTGCTTTTGAATGTCCATACTGATAAATACCAAATGATCGTGAACTATAGTTTATTAGTGATCATGAAATAGAGGAATCATGCAGTGCAGACGAATTTGGATTTAGCACAAACCGTCGAGATCTAATATAATGGATAGAACTTCCTTACAACGATGGTAGCTCCCCGACAGTAATGAAATGTAAGAATGGTACTTCAAATGATTGACAACATTCATCGGTGCCGATTTAGCAGTTGAAATGTTCACCTCGGCCTCACAAAATGAAAAGGAATAAATTATAGAAAGCAACAGCCAACGAGCTGGCATAGTAAGGTGACACACGCATTGACCAGGCAGGTACGTCGGCCAACCAGCAAACAGATAT
>JAWQFJ010017153.1:135000-137026 GCA_034096865.1 Theodoxus fluviatilis
ACATGGAAAAGCTACTTCCAGAACTTGTTAGGAGAAGTTAAGTGTCCCACAGTAGCTGCCCCCCTATTGAAAACTAAGATACAAAAGTGACCATTGAAGAACTTGGTGCTCCAATAACAATTGAAAAAATTAGACTAGCAATTAGTAAAAGTGGGCAATCAGAAGGCTCCTGGGATAGACGAATTATCTGGGGATTACCTTAAAGTACCTTGCAATCAGATAGTGTCCTTTCTCCATACGTTATCCCATACAATGTATGAGAAACAGTACTTTCCCAAAAACAGGAGCCAATCTGCGATAAGTCCAATCTGAAAAAGCAGGCGACAAAGAAGACCCCGAGAATTACAAAGGTATATCCCTACTTAGCACAATGAGTAAATTTCTATTCTCCTCCAGTTTAACTAGACGCCTCCAAAATTGGAGTGAAAAAAATTAATGTGGCACAAATCAAGCAGGGTTTCAGAGAGACAATTGCACAATCGATAACATATTTACACTTTATTCGATTGCAGTGAGGAATGTTTATGGCAGTGGCAGAGGAAAACTCTATGCTGCTGTCGAGGAGTACAGAAAAGTATTCGATTCTGTAGATCATGCATGCCTTTGGCAATATTTTAAAAAGTTAGGAGTTTGAACGTAATATATTAATATGATCAAAGCAATGAATTCTAATGTGCAGAAGTGTGTAAGATGGGACCTCATATTGTCGGGATCTTTTGAATCACTAGTTGGCGTAAAACAAGGCGCAACTGAGAGTGCGATATTTTCCCTGTGTGTCTCACATGTGGCTGACTACGTCCGCAAACACGGAAAACATGGGATACAGATGCTACCTGGCATGGCGGAGATATATATTTACGTCTTGTTTGCTGATGACATAGTAGTCCTATCCACCACTTCAATAGGACTACAATAGCAATTTAATAACATCCGTGTGGCATTACAAAAAAATTGGTCTAACTGTCAATACTGACAAGGCCAAGATACTAGTTTTTCGACGTGGGGGACATTCAAAAAGAGGGGAGAGGTGGAGCCTTGGCAGTACAACTCTTCAAGTTGTTAACTCTAAAAACGGACTTAGGGTTCGTCTTTACTACAAAAGTGTCCATTGAAACAGCTCTTGACTGCCAAGAAGTTAAAGGCAAGCAAAAACTATTCAGTTGCTGAAAACCATGTGGTGTTCATAGTCTCAATACATTTGTGTACTTTAAATTAGTGTATGCCCAGATATTGCCTTCTCTTCTCTACGGTTCAGAACTATGGGGTCTTACAAACCAGGACAATATAGAAAAGATACATGTTTGCCTGCAAGCGATTCCTGAACGTAGAGGCAAGATCTCCCAACACTATTGTATACGGAGCCGTACAATATTGGATGAGGCTGTGCAAGATACCGGCAGACAGGTTCCCCAAGCAAGCCTATTTTATGCTGACCTCTGCAGTATGCAAATATAATTGGTCCAATAATGTAGAGGAGCTTTGTCAAAAATGGGATTTGCATTAGTCTGTAAAAGCGGCAGTTCTGCAAATGAAGGAATATTTCTTGGAACTCTTTATCAAAGACTTCGAGACTGCTTCTACCAGGATTGGTCCTTCAGGCTAAATTATAGTGAACGTTTCTCTGTATATAGAAGGTATAAATTTGCTAGCAAATTTGAATGCGAACACTACCTGAATGATATTAATATAAACGAATTTATAAATGTCTTTATTAGGTTTATATTTGGGCTTTGTGAACTAAACACAAACAAGCGACACAAAAGTGATGAAGCATAAAATATAATTGTCCATGCTGTGGAAATGAAGCAGAGAACGAGGAACACTTTCTGTTTTTAATACATATCGCGAAGTACAGACGCGAAAACACATTACGAGAAACAATCATATGAGACTGACACAGTTGCTAGACAGTAATGGCATCAGCAACGTGATATATGTTACAATGTATATTTACTGTGCTTTGAAATTACGCAACCCAATGGTTGAAGTGATATCAGACTCTAGATATGTGATGCTGTACATACAT
>JAWQFJ010017161.1:5000-12500 GCA_034096865.1 Theodoxus fluviatilis
CTCTCCCCAACCCACCAACCCTCTTACTCTCATTCTCTCTTCCCTTCCTCCCCCTTTCTCCAGCTCCCCCCCTCTCTCTCTCTCTCTCTCTCTCTCTCTCTCTCTCTCTCTCTCTCTCTCTCTCTCTCTCTCTCTCTCTCTCTCTCACCACATTTGAATATTTTGCCTCAAGGGCTGAATGTAAGAAAGGCACTACTGCCTAATTCACTACCCTTGTAAAATAAGTTCGTTCGTTCGTTCGTTCGTTCTCTCTCTCTCTCTCTCTCTCTCTCTCTCTGTTCTCATATTGTCAAGATTTCATCCCTCAATTGTAATTGATACACCTCGTTTAGGCTTTAACAGGTTCCTTTGCAGACGTTTAGTCCTAAAATTATTGGGCACGTGAAAATGCAGCAACAATGTAATATTCTTTATGTCTGCGACATATGCCTGTGCATGGAAGCTTCCAAGAAGATGACAAGCAAGATAATATCGGTCACTGACATGCATTCACAGCCCTGCTAGAATCGAAGCTTTCCGGGTGTGATCTCACCAACGTTACATGACAATGACCAGTCCAGCAGAAAGCAGCAGTCCCAGATGACCACGACTTGAAACCTACGAGACCACAACAAAACCATAAGACCACTATGCATATGACGTAGTCGGGCCTGTTTCTTTGATATGGCCGTACTTCCATCTCAAAGCCTGGTTCTGTCCAAACCAGACCACTGCGGATATAAGAACGTTACTGAACGCAGTGTCATTGTCCCATTTTCAGGATAAACTGTGCCCCGTCTCCCAAAAACCGTCCCAATCTGTAATCTGTTTGCGCATGCGCCTTGCCTGTCAGTCTCCACGCGGAGAGCGGAGCCTGTGTTGCCTCTCCTTCCCACCAGACGTTGCGCGTGTTTGCACGAACACTTTCCCGCCATTTTCCCACCGTTTTTTCCCCCCGCTTTTTTTCCCTCACCACTCGTTGTCTGGCCTCTACGACACCCTGGCCCGACGCGATCCTTTGTGCAAACAGCCCATTTGTCATGGCTGTTTATGTGACGTCACTCTGAGCTGCAAATGTTGACACCTGCACAAGGTGTTGCTAGAGATAGTGACCTAATTCTCCTTCTTCTTCTTCTTCTTCTTCTTCTTCTTCTTCTTCTTCTTCTTCTTCTTCTTCTTCTTCTTCTTCTTCTTCTTCTTCTTCTTCTTCTTCTTCTTCTTCTTCTCATAGCCAATTTTGTTTTGGGTCAGTGTAGTCATCGTGCTATCCTGGAGTAGGAGGAGGAGGAGGAGGAGGAGGAGGAGGAGGAGGAGGAGGAGGAGGAGGAGGAGGAGGAGGATAAGGAGGAGGAAGAGGAGGAGGAGAGTGGGAGGGTGGGAAAGAGGGAGGAGGAGGAGGAGGAGGAGGAGGAAGGTGGGAGGGTGCGAGGGTGGGAAGGAGGGAGGAGGAGGAGGAGGAACAGGGGATGGGGGAAGAAAGAGGAGGAGGAGGAAGAGGGGGATGAGGAAGAAGAGGAGGAGGAAGAGGAGGGAGCGAACACCCTCCGCTATCGTCTTTTTCCATACTCCTCATTCCCTCTCTTCATTCTATCCTTTCACTCTCAGTTTACTCGCTCATCTCTCATTCCAAACCCCTGCTACCTTGCGGCAGAACTCTTTCGCCCCCCCCCCCCCCCCCCCCCTCCCTCCCTACTTCTAATATCCATTTTACTTGGACATCTTTGCACGGGTGTGGCGGTAGAACTCTTTCGTCCCCCTCCCCTCTTACTTCTAATATCCCTTTTACTTGGACATCTTTGCACGGGCATCACGGGCGAAGCCAGTTATCGTTTTTTCCTCCCACATCCCTCATATATTCTTTACGCGAGTGTAGAAGGCGAAGGCCACTATTGTCTTCTTCCATGCTTCTTTCTGTCCCTCTCTTTTCTATCATTTCATTCTCCGGACACTCGGTCGTATTATTCCATACTCTTGTGTGGCGGGTGCAGCGGGGGTTGCGGGGTACGCCCGCTATATGGAGACAAAGTCGGGTGACGTGATGTTGGTGGTGGTGGTGGTAGTGGTGAGGTGATGGTGGTGGTGGTAGTGATGGTGGTGGTGGTGGTGGGGTGATGGTGGTGGTGGTGATGGTGGGGTGATGGTGGTGGTGGTGGTGGTAGTGGGGTGATGGTGGTGGTGGTGGTGGGGTAATGGTGGTAGTGGTGATGGTGGTGACGGGGGTGGTGAAGGTGGCGTGGTGATGGTGATGACGGTAGTGGTGGTGGTGGTAGTGGTGGTGGTGGTGGTAGTGGCGGCGGTGGTAATGATGATGGTGGTGGTGGTGGTGCTGGTGGTGGTGGTGAGGGTGATGGTGGTGTTAATGGTGGTGGTGGTGGTAGTGGTGGTGGTGGTAGTGGTGTTGTTGTGGTGGTGGTGGTAGTGGTGGTGTTGTGGTAGTGGTGGTAGTTGTGGTGTTGTGGTGGTGATGGTGGTGGTGTTGTGGTGGTGGTGGTGATGATGGTCGTGGTGGTGGTGATAGTTGTGGTGTTGTGGTGGTGGTGATGATGGTGATGTTGTGGTGGTGGTGGTGATGATGGTCGTGGTGGTTGTGGTGATGGTGGTGGTGTTGTGGTGGTGGTGGTGGTGCTGGTCGTTGTGATGATTTTGGTGGTGTGGTGGTGGTGGTGATGATGGTGGTGTTGTGGTGGTGGTGGTGATGATGGTGGTGTTGTGATGGTGGTGGTGATGATGGTCGTGGTGGTGGTGGTGATGATGGTGGTGTTGTGGTTGTGGTGGTGCTGGTGCTGGTGCTGGTGGCATTTGTGGTGCTACTTGTACCAGTACGCTATTGATCTCCAGGCAGACAGACACGTCCCACACCCAGACGGGAAGAGACAGTCCTTGTCACACCGCCACTTACCCGCTCACATGAGGTCTGCAATTTTCCCTCAGGACTCACGGAGTAGTAGCACGGAGGCTGGGGTGGGAGGGGCTGGGAATGGGGTGGATTTGGTGGAATGGTGTATGTGTGTGTGTGTGTGTGTGTGTGTGTGTGTGTGTGTGTGTGTGTGTGTGTGTGTGTAAGTGTGTGTGTGTGTGTGTGTAAGTGTGTCTGGTCACTTCCTGCATTCTGTCCAGATTAGATTATTGCAACTCTCTTTTGATAGGCTGCCCTGACTCTACTCTCCAACCTCTGCAGAAAGTCCAACACTGTGCCGCCCGCCTCATTTTTAGAGCGCGTCACCGACAACCCTGCACTCCTCTCATGAAAGATTTCCACTGGCTGCCTGTTTCTGAACGTATCAAGTATAAGACTGCATGTCTCTGCTACAACATCATCTCTGAATCTGCACCTGCCTATCTCTCTGATCTGGTCTCTCTGTACACCCCTTCTCGCTCACTCCGCTCTTCTGCTGACACTCGACTCCTCCGCCAAGGTCGCTTCAAGCGCAGAACTCATGGCTTTCGCTCTTTCTCATACTATGGCCCTCAACTGTGGAATTCTCTCCCTCACAATATCCGACACTCTACCTCCATCTCTTCCTTCAAATCCAACCTCAAAACCTACCTTTTTCAGCAATATTACTTGTGAATTTGTTAGAATCCTGCCGCACCCCCCCCCCCTCCTCTACCCCCACGTACATCTTGACATCTGTGTAAATATTTATATAGTATATTGTCAGTCTGAGCGTGTACATCTGAATGCATGTGTTTGACTATGACTGGATGACTAAATGTATAGACTGTGTGTTGTATGTTTATTTTTGTATATGTATGTATATATGTTACGCGCTTAGAACCTCGGGAAAGGCGCTTTATAAGTATAATAAATTATTATTATTAATAATAAATTATTATTATTATGTGTAAGTATGTGTATGTGTAAGTGTGTGTGCTTGTGTGTGTGTGTAAGTGTGAGTATGTGTAAGTGTGTGTGTGTGTGTGCGCGCGCGTGTGTGTGTGTGCGCGCGCACGTGTATAAATCAAGAATATATTAAAAAGAGTGTTGGAGAGGAAGGGGTATTGAAAATTTGACATTCTTGTTAGCCCTACTTTATGGGTGTTGAAACCAAGCAGTTATAGAGGGGACAGGTGGATATAGTGGGTGGTGGTATTATACCTAAATTTTTGGGGGGGATAAGGAGGAAACACGTAGGCCTACTGTCCTGATGAGTTTGGTGTCTTCTGCGATCTGAACCTACAAGATACCTCCCGGTGGCACATACGTTCTGCTTGGGCCTGGCTGTGCGAGTGCTACTGGAGCAGGCCCCGACAGCACAAAGACCACAGCACTCCAGCTGATGAGGGAGGTATCGGTGCAGCATGGTGTATGCGAGTTTCCATCTGCATGAAACATGCCACTGCAGGCAATTTATGTCGAAAGGTGTACACAGAAAAGAAATATGTCAAAAGGGGGTTGTCGCATGCAGTGTGTGCAAATCCAGATTTTGATCAAAAATGTTAACTGAAGAGATGATTTATTCAGATAAGGTGGATTTGACACCAAAGCGTAAGGAGGAGGAAGAGGAGGAGGAGGAGGAGGAGGAGGAGGAGGAGGAGGAGGAGGAGGGAGGAGGAGGAGGAGGAGGAGGAGGAGGAGGAGGAGGAAGAAGAAGAAGAAGAAGTAGTAGTAGTAGTAGTAGTAGTAGTAGTAGTAGTAGTAGAAGAAGAAAGAGAAGAAGAAGAAGAAGAAGAAGAAGAAGAAGAAGAAGAAGAAGAAGAAGAAGAAGAAGAAGAAGAAGAAGAAGAAGAAGAAGAAGAAGAAGAAGAAGAAGAAGAAGAAGAAAAAGAAGAAGAAGAAGATTTAACAATGCGGGGAGGTGGGGGAGGGGGGTGGGGGGTGGATGAGGTGGGAAGGAAATGGAGGTGGGAATAGGAAGGGGAGTGAAAAGAGAAGAAGGAAGGTGAGGGGGGAGGGGTTAGGAGGAGAAGGGGGAGGTGTGAGGAAGTGACTCTGTAGCACTCTGTGTCACTTCGTCTCTGACGTTTGGCACCGTCTGATGACAGGGTGTGAGAAAATGAGCGCCTTATTTCCCCTTTCCCCATTGTCTTCATCTCTCTCTCTCTCCAGCCGCTCTCTTCTGTCCCTACTTTTCACCAAACCACAACCATCCCTCCCGCTTTCCACCTCTCCTCTTACCTTCCCATCCCCCTCTCTCCTTCCCCCTTCGTATCTCCTCCCCCCTTCCTCTCCCCCTCCCTTTCCCCATCCCTCCCATATAAAACTCAACTATCACTCCTTAACCCCCCACCCACTCCCTTCCCTCTTCCCCTCCCCCTCCCCCTCATGCTGCTTCCCTTCATCCTCCCTTCCCCCCTCCACCCCCACCCCACCCCCACCCCACCCCCTCCCTCCCGACATAGTCATTCCCTGTGTCTTGTTGCTCCCTGTGTCTGGAAAGCGTAAACTGTTGTGACGTCGCGACCTCTTTGCGTGACGTTATGGAATGGTGGGGAAGGCTGGTGAATGGTGGTTGGGACTAAATTGACGGCATTGTGAGGAGGTAAAGAGAGAGAGAGAGAGAGACAGAGACAGAGACAGAGAGAGAGAGAGACAGAGAGAGAGAGAGAGACAGACAGACAGACATACAGACACACACACACACACACACACACACACACAAACACACACACACACACACAAACACACACAAACGCACTCATGCACGCACACACGCACGCACCCTCTCCCCTGCCCCCCACCCCCCCACCGCCATCCTACACACACACGCACAGACGGAAAATGTCCACGTGTGCGTTCATGGGTGCATCAGTGCGCGCATGAGTATGCTTGTATGTACATGTATGTATGAGTACGTGTGAGTAAGCACCTAGAAATGTTTGCAGGCAGTAATGTAATAAATGTAAAGTATAACAAACTTATCTATCATACGACAACAGTATATGATACTATGAGAATAACATAAAACACACCGTCCTTGATCACGTGACTTCTATAGCGACCTGCTTAGCGATGTCACATGACCTGCTATGTTACGTCACGTGAATTTGGCAATACCCCTCCTTCGCGGAATACGAAACCTCACTCATTGCATACACACGCATAACGTCGCCAAAAATACATCTGTACACAGTGCTTTCGCAAGGTTGTTTGTTTGCTTTAAAATCACACAAAGTCCAATTTTGGATTGATATTATGAAATCTATGTACCACGTGAAAGATGAAATGTAAGCACTGTTTAGCTTAAGCGCAAGATGTTGACAAAATGCAGCAGGAACATTGGGAAACCAATCATGACATCATCCCTACCACGTGGCTGCGCTGCGCATTCAATGTGTGAAGTTCCGTTTCACGTGACTCTGATGGCTCTAGAGACTCGCATGTACGGGAGCTGCCACCAGGTGTCCCCCTCCTCACCAGCTGGAACCCGTGGTGATGGAGCTTTCGGTGCCTGCTCCAGTAAATCCCACCACGGGCGGTCCCAAACGCTGCACAGCACAACTAGTTACGTCACGCGCGAGCTGTTTGGGCGCGTTTGTTAGGCCCAAAATCTCGAGATTCTCCCTTGATGGCTAGTCGAGGTAGAGAGAGACGCTCCTACAGCTTAAAAAAACTGGCCAATCATCAACTGGCAAGGCGGAAGTCCGAGAGAACATTGCTGCGTCCTGGCGCCAGAGTCGGCGATGAAGTTGCCGATAGACAAAATAACTCAAAATACAGATATGACATCAGTTTTTCACTTCATAGAACTCACCATAGTGTCATGTCGAATGGCACGGGAACTTTTTCAACGAAAAAAAAAGAAACCCGGGTTTAAATGTAGACAATTTTGTCGAAAATGTTAGGCCTCGATTTATTTCGATCAATTCAAGGGACATAGTTCATAGAGCGTACGTATTCGGTGTTTCGTGTTTGCAAGCGATAAACAATTTTCGGCAGTGTATGTCCAGAAATAACCTATACACCGACTCATCAAAATATGCAAATGAACACTCGAACAGCAACTACTTCCGTGTGCGTACACTTTTCCATTCTCGGACCCTGAGAAGCACATTACAGGCACTGCGGCATCCGAATCATTCTAGTAAACTAGAGATTTCGCCTACCGGCAAAAGTATCTCTAGCGCAGTTCACATCACGTGATGGAAGGTTTTTGGCCAATTTATGCAAGCGGAGGTCACACGAGAGGCTTGTGGGATAGCCGATGTGCTCCCTGACATACGCCGTTAAAGTAGTTCTAAGACTATTTCGCACAAAACTCTTAACTTACTCTTGTTGAGACAACAAACAAGCGTTTATTCGATACAATAAAATGTTTGTGTTGAAATGGAACCAAGTTTTTACATCTGAATCAGTGAATGATTTCTGTAAAAAGTGGAGAGAAAAATAGTATCAGAACGAACTATTTTTGGCGCAAGGCTGTAATGCCAAGGGTCGAGCCTATTACGCATTCATTGCGAACTGTGCCAGAGTCAATACTACTGACTCGGGTTTACAGAATGCATCCGAATTGGCCTCCCGCCTTCACGGCGAGTGCGTCCTTATGAGCGAGGAACGTTGGCAACGCCTAGCCCTCGCGA
>JAWQFJ010017163.1:7500-10000 GCA_034096865.1 Theodoxus fluviatilis
CCCTCCGTGATTGGTAAATGGGGAATAACTAGGAACATCGACACTTGATGTGTTTTGACTCCAACCAGGTCTAGTGATTTTCGCGAGCAACAGCCTTGCATAGCCTACAGAGGCTGATGGACTGCAAAGCCTTATTCATTCATTCGTTTGTTCGTTCATTCATTCTTTTATTCGTTCGTTCGTTGATTCATTCATTTATTCATTCATTTGTTTGTTCATTCATTTATTTATTCATTCATTCATAGACATTGATTTTCTGTGCGTGATTTCAACTGATCGAAAATGCTGTGTAAATGATCTATAAACGACGCCCAATCATCCATGCCTCCTTCCATACATTTTTTATATCTCCACCCATCCAATGAACCACCCACCCACCCGACCATCCATCCATCCATCCATCCATTCATCCATCCATCCATCCATCCATTCATCCATCCATCCATCCATCCATCCATCCATCCATCCTCCCTGCCATTTTTCACTCCCCAATAGGCTGGATGTGAATATTCTCCCATTCTACGGCTCAAATTAAGTTTGGTATCTAAGTAGACATCTTTCCTTGATTTGTTATCTTCTTTTTTTCGTAAGTCCATACATTCATTAATTTCTTTATTGATTTTTCCCTCCTCATATTCTGCCTTGTGACGTCAGACCTACTGGAGCCAATGAGCGAGCGTTTCCTGCTGGAAGTGGCCAGTCGTCTGTCCCTTGATCACATGATGCTGGGACTGCACCTGGAACTGACCAGTGCCGACCTGGACAACATCCGACGCGATCCCATTTTGGCCGAGCCAAGATTGCAGTTGTACACGGTGTGTGTTCGTGCCTTTAAATTTTGACTGCATTGTCTTAAAAGCGCTCGAGTCCTCAACTCGAAGAGTATCACATAGAGCCTCTTTGGGATACAGAGCACTCTCATGTTTGCTTTGCTCCTTTTCCTCACGAATCTATCCGACCTTTGCGTCTTTCTTCATACGGTTCCCAGAACTTATGAGCTACTGTTTATTTCACAACTTCTCTTGTGTACTCATATTGTTTATTTTCATTTTGATCAACGTCACATTGTCCTGATCCTCCTTTTATCAGCTTCTTTGCGTTCTCTTCTTTGTTGGTTTCGTTTTATTTTTTCTTCAACACTTTCCACACTCTTCCAATTTGTAATAGTCTTCTTTCTCAGTTGTCGTGGTCCTTCTGCAGAATCTCCTCCTCCTCCTCCTCCTCCTCCTCCTCCTCCTCCTCCTCCTCCTCCTCCTCCTCCTCCTCCTCCTCCTCCTACTCCTCCTCACTCCTCTCCTCCTCCTCCCAGCATATCCTCCTCTGCCATCTCCTTCTTCCTCTCCCTCCTCCCTCTCCTCTCCCCTCCTCCTCCTACCCCCTCCGCCTCCTCCTCCTCCTCTCCTCCTCTCTCCTCTCCTGCCCTTCCTCTCTGCCCTAATCCTCCTTCCTCCTGCCTACCTCCTCCTCCTCCTCCCTCCTCCTCCTCCTCCTCTTCCTCCCCTCCTCCCTCCTCCTCCTCCTCCATCCTCCTCCCTCCTCCTCCTCCTCCTCCTCACTCCTCCACCCCTCCTCCCTCTCCTCCTTCCTCCCCTCCCCTCATCCTCCACTCCCTCCTCTCCTCCTCACCCCTCCCTCCTCTCCTCCTCCTCTCTCCCTCCCTCCTCCTCCTCTCTCCTCCCTCCCCCTCCATACTCCTCCCCCACTCCCTCCTCCTCCCGTCCTCCTCCTCCTCCTCCTCCTCCTCCTCCTCCTCCTTCCTCCTCCTCCTCCTCACTCCTCCTCCTCCTCCTCCTCCTCCCTCTCCTCCTCCTCCTCCTCCTCCTCCTCCTCCTCATCCTCCTCCTTCCTTCCTCCTCCTCCCCCCTCCCTCCTCCTCCTCCTCCTCCTTCCTCCTCCTCCTCTCCTCCTCCTCCTCCTCCTCCTCCTCCTCCTCCTCCTCCATATCATCCTCTTCCATTTCCTCCTGATCCCCTTTCTCCTCCAGCTGCTAGCTCTTAACACTCACGCCCCCTCTCCCCTTACTCCCCCCCCCCCCCACTTAATCAGCCCTCTGAGGGTTGGGGGTAAGAATAGACCCATCGTGTCTCTTTACCCGATTAGTCAAAGGCGAATAACTAGGATAATTGAGGCTTGACTTTCTCTTCCTCTAAACAAACAGCTCAGGTGAGGTTTTTGTGTGTGGTCAACACCATGAAGTAACCATAAAGACTGATAGACCTTAAATCTTCGTTAATTCATTCTTTCATCCATTCATTCATCCATTCATTCATCCATCCATCCATCCATCCATCCATTCATTCATTCATTCATTCATTTATCCTCTTATTCATTCATTCACTCCCCCATGACACCACAGTTTTGCCTCTTTGCTTCCTTGTATTGAAAAAAAGGCGTGAGAGATGGAAAGATGCTGTCTGATTGGCAGATGCTGTACCGAGGCAGGGAGACGCGAGTCCGGCTGTCAGAGCAGCTGTCTGCCCTGCGAGCAGCGGTCAGCAGG
>JAWQFJ010017163.1:17500-22500 GCA_034096865.1 Theodoxus fluviatilis
TTAATTATGAGATATCATATCTCGTTTATTTGAAGTTTGACTTTCTTGAAACTTGGCATGTTTGGTTCATATAGCCTGCTTCATGGGATGACCCATAGTCAAAACTGTTTCTTCCTGTATGTCAAAGTTACAAGATCTTGATTGTGTAATCAGTGTCACAATTCCTGTAACTTCAGGTGTGAAATTGTGTTAAAATGAAACGGTCAGAGTAGTTGACTTTGTTTTGGGTCAGGACATGCTGCCCTAAGTGCTGTACTTCAGTGCAAATTTACACATTTCCATCAGTAGCTTCTTTGCTGGTATTATGTTTCAAAAACTAGCAACATTTTGTTTATCGGCAACCATATTGGAAAGCTAATTAGAAACATTTATGCAAACACATCACAGGTAGCCAGCACTTTAAAAGTACATCCTGTTGAGTGAGGAAATTGGACCCAAAAATGCATCTGACGTAGAAATGATGGTTACTGGATACTACTACCTTAAGCCAGTGCTTACTTAGCGGACACTACTGCGCATACTACTGCGCACTTAGTGTGGAGACATAAAAGGCTCGCCCCCCCACCCCACCCCACCCACACCCACCCAACCCCAGAAAGAGACTGTTCGTCATCTGGAGCAATCCAGCACCACCACCTGGAACTTAGGCGGTGTGGTGCCACACCATATAATGTTCTCCTTTACGTTGTCCTTGTAGCGCTTTAGTGGTCCACCTGTAAGTCGCCCCTCTTGCACCAGTTATTAAGAAAATTCTGCTGTTTTGGCATGCGCCCGTTGCCCATTCTGATTACAAGGCCCGACAACCTGTTACCAAATACTTCTATATAATTATATGACGAAAACGTAATATGACTGAGCAACCATAAATCATTATTCACTTCTCTACATCCACTCTGTTAAGAGTGGCCTTGCCATGAATACAAATACAAATGTGTGTGCCGGGCAAACGTTAGATGCCATGTTATATGACCGCGTTTCTCAGATAACTCATTACTTTTCTTCTGTGAATTGCCTTAAAGGCAATCACGTGCTCACGCAAATCATCCTCTGCATAGATGAGAGTTCAGGGATGTGATACCGTTTATGGGCATGGTTATTGCTGTCCTCGTACTTGCAGCGTTCCAGATAATTGGTCTGCCAAATAATGAAAGTCTCGTGTCCAGCGCTAATTACTGGAGGATGATTAATCCCATTATGTAGCTGCCACGTGCCCCTGTCTTGGCGCAGTGCGTGTGCTGTGACGTCAGTGATGGAACATGCACTTGTGGCGGCAGACTCATTGGGTGTACACACAACGCACCCACTCCGGAGATTGATAGATCTGGGTTTGGTATCACCGCTTTCTCTACAGAGTCGCCTGGTCTGGGTTTTGATGGCACCAGCAGGAATGTGTTTATCTCCCTGTAGAAACTGAATGGAAGGAAGGCATGAAGAAAAATGTTGGTTAGACCTTTAATTGGTCAAAGTGATCATCATAAAGATGAAGTCGTCCTGCCCTGTGTGTTCTTCTAATCGCATCGCAGTTGAATTGAGCACGCAAACAGACAAATACACGAACACAAACACAGACATTGTATACACGCGCTACATCAATAACTAAACGCGTCATTTCTTTCTTCTTGCTGTCTGTCATTTCTTCCCAGTGGAAGGGCGTACATCAAGGAAACATTGCGCGCAAAGGAGAATGGGGAGGGGACGAGAAAGGAATCCCAGAACTTCTCAATGTAACCCAAGTGCAGGTGCCTCAAGGTACATTCCTCTTCTAACTCTCTTCTACTGCACGTTGTTACACGTGTACCGTGCTACGAGTAGGTCAGAGGTGCATTCTCCAAGTCGATTGCTCTCTAGTAAAAGGCAATCAAAGGGCATCTTCCGGTTTCTCAGGAAGTGATCGCTGTAACCACACGAAACATCCAATTAGTCAGTTCGTGCAATAGAACTGACTTCAAAACCAGGCACTCATTGGTTTTTCGTCCCAGTGACGATGCAGGCTCCTGTATCTTCCGCCAGCTAGCGGAATAAATCTGCTCGCCAACGATATGATTATGATCGGATATGATTGCTTCTACGTAAGTCGGTTCTCCAGAGAGACGATCGCATACGATCGGATATGATTGCTTCTACGTAAGTCTGCTCGCCAGCAAGATGATTGCATACGATCGAATATGATTGATTCTACGTAAGTCTGCTCGCCAGAGAGACGATCGCATACGATCGGATATGATTGCTTCTACGTAAGTCTGCTCGCCAGAGAGACGATCGCATACGATAGGATATGATTGCTTCTACGTAAGTCTGCTCGCCAGCTATATTATCACATACTATCGGATATGATTGATTCTACGTAATCTGCTCGCCAGCGAGATGATCGCATACGATCGAATATGATTGCTTCAAGCGAATGCGACTCAGGTGTGTATGCGTTCCAACTCGATGTGATGGAAGCTTCCATTAAATCAACCATTTTAATGTGCCCAGAAACACTGACGAGGAGTGATTAGATTACATGCTTGTACGCGCGCGTGTGTGTATCTGTTTGTAAGTATGTGTGTGTGTGTGTGTGTGTGTGTTTGTGTGTGTGTGTTTGTGTGTGTTTGTGTGTGTGTGTATGCGTGTGTGTCTGTTTGCGTGTGTATGTGTATGTATGCATGTGTGTGTATGTGTGTGGATGCATATGTGTGTGAATGAGTGAGCGTTAGTGTGTGTGTGTGTGTGTGTATGTGTGTGTATGTGTGTATGTGTGTGTGTGTGTGCAAATGCGAGTGTGCGTGCGTGCATGCGTGCGTGTGTATGAATGTATGTATGAATGTATGTATGTATGTATGTATGTATGTATGTATGTATGTATGTATGTATGTATGTATGTATGTATGTATGTATGTATGTATGTATGTATGTATGTATGTATGTATGTATGTATGTATGTATGTATGTATGTATGTATGATCTTTGCCTGCGTTTGGGGATCTGCTTTGAATTTGAAACAGAAAGAGACACATTTGCTGCAGTGATCCGGGCAGATGATGATGATTGCATTTTCCTGCGCTTCACAGACCCATCAGCTCTCTATACCGCGCTGAAGAAGAAAGAGATTGAGCGAGATCTCCATTACTGGCGCAATCTACAACAGCAGGGGTGTCTGCTACGTGAAGCATTTCCTGCAGCTGATATGGCGCGCTCCTACTCCCACCTGACCAACAGCAACATCAGCGATCAGCTCACCAAATTCATCACCAAGGGGAGGCTACAGCTTTTAGAAACAAACGCAGTGAACAACACATACTATCCAAACTCTTACAGCAGATCATGTTCACTGTGTGGTTTCCGTTCGGATACAAACTCTCACGCGCTGAACGGATGTCACAAACTGAGGGGGTTGTATATTGAAAGGCACGATAGGTGTGTACATCTTGTGAGGCAGGAGCTGGAGAAGACTGTGTGGACAGAGTTTTGTGAGGTCTATGAGAACCAGCAAGTCGCTATAGAGGGCTTGGAAGTGATAGGTCCATGCAAACCTGATCTGTGCGTGCTAGATCATCTCAACTCCATAGCCTTCATAATTGAGATTGCCAACCCTTTTGATACCTTTGTGGATAAATGCTATCAGCATAAATTCCAGAAATACATGCCTTTGTGTCTCACACTCAATGAAGCCGGTTTTTACACGAGAGTTGTGGTGCTGGTTATTGGATCTCTGGGCACTGTGCACAGGCGATTCACAAAAGGTCTTGTGATGCTGGGTTTGTCCAGTCACCAGGCTAAAAACCTGGCCAAATATCTCAGCTTGTCAGTCATGATAGGTTCAAGACGTGCCTGGGCAAGAAGAAGCTTTTTGTTGGATAGAACTGGGGGAGAACAAGAGCAGCAGAATAGTGCATAGCACTGAGCCTATCTATCGTTGTGCGTGATAGCATTATAGTTCTGTGACAGCTAAGAAGGAACCCAGAACTCTCTTGTGTGGCTTATGTATTTGCAGTTTTGTCAATAATTTGTACAATTTTTCTGCAATAAAGTGATTTGATATGTATGTATGTATGTATGTATGTATGTATGTATGTATGTATGTATGTATGTATGTATGTATGTATGTATGTATGTATGTATGTATGTATGTATGTATGTATGTATGAAGACAGTGCCTTCACAGCAGTTCCACACACCAAGCCCGATCTATGTGTGATAGATCATGAATCAGCCTCATGTACCATAATTGAAGTTGCAGTTCCTTTTGACGGATTCATCAACGAGTGCTACCAGCACAAATTCGACAAATATCTTCCCCTGAGCCAGCGCATCCAGGAACTTGGATTTCAGTGTAGGA
Source organism: Theodoxus fluviatilis (assembly GCA_034096865.1). Lineage (NCBI taxonomy): Eukaryota > Metazoa > Mollusca > Gastropoda > Cycloneritida > Neritidae > Theodoxus > Theodoxus fluviatilis. The sequence goes on from JAWQFJ010017163.1 coordinate 21,822, forward strand.
TCGCTGTCCTGGTTGTAGGATCTCTAGGATGCATACACAACCGATTTGTCAGTGGCCTCAGGATGGTGGGAACATCGACACACAGAGCCAAGGGCATCGCCAGATATGTGTCTGTGAGTGCCATAATTGGTTCTCTCATCATATGGAAGCAGAGGTGCAGACAGGTCCTGCCATGAGGAAACTCCCTGCGGTACACTGACAGTGAGTCCCCATCTCCATCCTCACCCGAAACTGTTCTCTACCTCCTCCTTTGTCCCCACCCTTTTCCCCGTGTGCCTACCCCCCGCCTCCCCATTCCTAACCCCATACCCCACCCAGGGCCGGACCCAGGGGGAAGTTCCAGGGGTTCCGGAACCCCCCCCCCCCCCTAGAAAAAGCATGTACCTTGGTTTGAGTTTTTTTTTTTTTTGTGTGTGTCTCCAAAAACAATGCTGCTCTTACCCCTCAAAACAAAGCCCAGAATGCACCAGATTGCACAGATTTTAACCGTTTTTCACAATTTTCCGGGGGGGCATGCCCCCGGACCCCCCTAGTTTGCGCGACTGCTTTGCAGGCGCGCGCTCGTGGCTTCGCCACTTCGCTGATTTGTCCCCCCCAACCAAAAAGGAACCCCCCCCCTCACAACTCATTTGGTCCGGCCCTGCCCACCTATTAGGAGGAGATGAAGCCTGCTGGTTGC
>JAWQFJ010017166.1:0-5000 GCA_034096865.1 Theodoxus fluviatilis
CCACGCCCCAGTCACAGCACAGGACGCCAGGCTGTTATTGCAACGCCAACGTCCCAGTCACAGAAGGACGCCAGGCTTATTGCAAGGTTCCACGCCCCAGCTCACAGAAGGACGCCAGGCTTGTATGCAAGGCCACGCCCAGTCACAGCAAGGACGCCAGCGCTGGGTTGCAACAGCCCCGCCCCAGTCAAGGAAGGATGCCAGGTCTGTAGTACAAGGCCACGCCCAAGTCACAGAAGGACGCCAAGGCTGGTATTGCAAGGTACGCCCCCCAAGCACAAGCAAGGAAGCCAGGCTGTATTGCAAGGCACGCTCAGTCACAGCAAGAACGCGAGGCTGTATTGCAAGGCCACGCCCCAGTCCAGCAAGGACGCCAGGCGTATTGCAAGGCCACGTCCAGTCACAGGAAGGACGCCAGGACTGTATTGCAAAGCACGCCCCAGTCACAGGAAGGAAGCCAGGCATCTGTATTGCAAAGGTACGCCCCAGTCACAGCAAAGACGCCAGGCTGTATTGCAAGGCACGCCCCCGTCACAGCAAAAGGAACCAGTCTGTATTGCAAAGGCCACGCCCCAGTTACATGAAGGCGGCCAGGGTGTGATTGCAAGGCCACGCCCCAGTCACAGCAAGGAGCCAGGCTGTATGCCAAGGACAGTCCCCAGTACGGAAGGACGCAGGGCTGTATTGCAAAGCCACGCCCCAGGTTACAGGAAGGACGCCAAGGCTGTATTGCAAGGCCACGCCCCCAGTCCAGCAAGGACGCCAGGGGGGTATTGCAAGGCCACGCCCATGTCAACAGCAAGGACGCCAGGCTGTATTGCGAGGCCACGCCCCAGTCCACGGAAGGACGCCCAGGCTGTATTGCAAGGCCACGCCCAGTCACAGCAAGGTACGCCAGGCGTATTGCGGATGGCCAGCCCCAGTCACAGGAAGGAAGCCAGGCTGTATTGAAGGCCACGCCCCCAGTCACCAGCAAGGACGCCAGGCTGTTATTGCCAAGGTCACGCCCCAGTCACAGCAAGGACGCCAGGCATGTATTCAAGGCCACGCCCCCCGTCACAGCAAGGAAGCCAGGCTGTAATTGCAATGCCACGCCCCAAGTCACAGCATGGACGCAATGCAATGTATTGCATAAGCCACGCCACCGTCACAGGAAGGAAGCCAGGCTGTATTGCAAGGCAAGCCCCAGTCCACAGCAAGAAGCAGGCTGTATTGCGAGGTCAAGCCCCAGTCACAGAAAGGGAAGCCGGCTGTATTGCAGAGGGTCACGCCCCAGTCACCCAGCAAGGAAAGCCATACTGTATTTGCGGGGGCATTCACGCTCCATCCCAGTCACAGGCAAGGAAGCCAGGCTGTATAGCAAGGCCAAGCCCCAGTCACAGCAAGGACGCCAGGCTGTATTGCGAGGTCACGCCCCAGTCACAGCAAGGAATGCCAGCCTAATTCAAGGTCATTTCGTGCCACGCTAAGAACACACACGCACAAGCTCTAGCAGAGTCTTTGTTGATGTATTGGCCGAGGGGGAAGGGCTTGGGAAATACGGGTCTATTGTGCAGAATGAGAGAGAGAGAGGAGAGAGAGAGAGAGATAGAGAAGAGGAGAGGAGATGAGATGAAGAGACGAGGAGATGGATGAGAGAGAGAGGAGAGAGAGATGAAGGACAGACAAAGAGGGAGAGAGATGAACGGAGAGAGAGGGGATCGAGAGAGAGTAGGAGAGAGAAGAGAGAGAGAGATGAAGGGACAGACAAAGAGAGAGAGATGAAACGGAGAGAGAGGAGAGAGAGATAGGAGAGAATGGAGAGAGAGAGACAGATGAACGGAAAGAGAGAGAGGGAGAGAGAGAGAGAGGGAGAGAGGGAGAGAGAGAGAGAGTAGAGAGAGAGAGAGAGATGAGATCTGACAAGAGAGAGAGAAGAGAGGGAGAGAGAGAAGAGATAGTGGCAGCAGGAGAAGTAGCCAACATAGTTCTACTTCACACCTTGATTAAGAAAGTAAAGCAGGAAAAACTCGTCACAGGGGTCAGATGGCAATGTTCGCCTTGAACCATAGGGCGCGTTGCAATCAAGCGCGAAACAGAACGTACCCCTCGTTGTGACCTGCACCACCATGCAACATCCCAGTCACTCAACCGTGTGAAATTCTTTTAGCTCAGAAGAAAGCACCGACTTATTGTTCCATATGTTACATGGGAGGGAGCTCCTATAAGACAAGCCCAATATGTAGGCGCGTCCTGAAGTTAAATTAAAGGTGTAGAATTTTATTATAGGAGACCCGTCCCCACCCTGTTGGGTCTAATAACCTCTTTACACTTTTACCCCCTGATCCACTGGGCCACTGTGATCAATCCTTGCACTGGCGCTGACACAACAAACACAGCGACAGGACATTGAAGACGCACAGGCACCAGCCACCAACTCCACTCACTGAGGAGGATGCCAAAACCGAGCTGTGCGTCATGGCCGCATCGACAAAGCGTACTCGCGCTGCAGTGGCGCCGGAAATGCCCTTCAGAGACCCGTTTTTACTCCTGGGTTGAGAAAGCAATGCGAGGTAAAGGCATCTACGAATGATGGGACCTTTCGGGAAACCGCGCAGCTTCGAACGCCGCACCCACAACTTGCAAGCCGACCACAAGTCCACAGTCCATCGGGCTACCCACTCTGCACCTGCTTGTATGGAAAGCTCCGCGTCGTGGCATGCATGCCTGGCGGAGTTGTGTATGACTCACTGCCTTTTCAGCCGTCAAGTTTATCTTTCCCTTAACTCCTATTTGTCCTGCTGTTATATTACACCTTACGATATTTCCTGGTATCTTATCCCTTACTCCGATTTTCCGCCCGTAACGGTATGCCCCTCAAGAGACGAAACAGATTTATGAAAATTTTTTATATCGCATGTTCATGACGCTCTGCAGACGGATGGCGGGGGGGGGGATAAACGGAAAATCTTACTGAAGGGGTTACTCACCCCCCGGTGGGTGGGGGTAAGAATAGACCCACCGCCACCTACCTCCCTGGTGGGGAAAATGGGGAATCGAGACTTCACTTCCTCGTACTTTAAGTTAGCATGGACGGCTGATTTTCTGTCATCAATGGCCTGTACATTAGTGTATCTTGATTTGGAAGGGGGTAATTCCGCGGTAAACAATTTAATTTGAAAGCTGATTGAATCGCCAAAAGACAATCACTGCATATCACTGAATTCCCTTCTCACCCCGACAAACCCCCTCTTCCCTGACTTGTCTTTTTCTTCCTCTGCCTCTAAGTTGTTCGTAAGTTTCCAAATTCTGTCCCACACTGCTCATCCACATTTTTTCATTTCGTCTAATCCTCAGATCCGGTCATTGTATATGAATGAAGAGTAAACATGATGAAAACGAATAGGAATGAGAGTGAGCTGAATTAATGAATTATTAATGAATGGATGGAAGATGAATGAACGAATGAAATGAATGAATGAATGAATGGATGAGGATGATGCTAGAGAATGAATGAATGAATATAGGTGTCGGTCAGTTAGCTCTGCCGTACGTGTGAATCAACTGAGTACATTTGGATAGTAACCCACAACTTTTCTTTTGCTCCCTGGGAAACTGCATACAAGTACAGAGAATTAATTGTATTGTAGGTGATCAGCTCGAACAATTGAGCAATTGTTGATGGACATCCCTGTTTCTTTGTGCAGATAAAAAAAAAAAAAATAACCATCAAATTGACATCAATAATTAGAGTGAGATGAGGAAAACATGTAAGTGTTTTCCCTAGTCGATCTACAGTGCCAAGATATTCATATCAACCGGAAATGTTTAGGTGAGGGTGAGGGTTTAAGGGGGGAGGGGGAGGGAGGAGGGAGGGAGGAGGGAGGGAGGGTAGGGAGGGAGGAGGGAGGGAGGGAGGGAGGGACGGGGGGGGGGGGAGGGGGGGGAGGGAGGGAGGGAGGGAGGGAGAGAGAGTGGGGAGGGAGAGAGAGAGAAGAGAGTGAGAGAGAGAGAGACAGAGATTGAGAGAGAGAAGAGAGAAGAGACGAGAGAGACCAGAGACAGAGACAGAGAACAGAGGAGAGGGAAACGATATATTTTATTGAATCGGCCCACGGCCCCTTTCAAAGTGTTACAGTTGTCAGTACATGTCCCAACAGTTTTCGAGTATACCGTGTCACTATATTTCAAGTGCACAGGGCCACTACATTGCCAGTACATTCAGAGACATTAATTTACTTAGCAGATATAAAAAGCTGTCCCGCTCCGCAGACTCACGCGCATCTTGTCTACGTTTAAGATGCCTATATAAAAACATGCTAGTTGATTCTTACGGTCCTGATTGGTTTACTGGACATTATGGATGTTTACCGTGTTCATCCGACGTTGAATCTAACAGAAACAAATACGAAACGCTCCCTTAAATCGTGTAATGTAGGACAATAGAGAACAAGCTGATTCTTCTGTTTTCTTCTTTCGTCTCGCTCTCTGCAGAGGCGACAACAAATTAAAGCCATCACCTGCACGTATCTGTATTTATGAGTGTGAACAAATTTGTAGTTCCATCCTAAAACGTTTGTGAATCTATATATCTCTAAATAACTGTTTTATCTATGTCCATAGAGGTACGTCCGTTCCAATGATATTTTTGAATAGGTCTGTAGGAAGCGAGTACTGTTCAACTCGCACCACTGTCCCAGTCAGTGTATAATATCTGCTCTATTGAGTTTTTCCCTCTTACGTTTTTCAGAGAAAAACGCGTTTTCGTTGGCAGCCTCGCTGGTTTGGCCCCTACAGATATTCACAATCACATTCTTACCAGTATCTTCTTAATTGTGGTTGCCCCAAAATTCCTCATTACTTATGTGCACGTCGCATCATCTGATATACTCTAAAGGGTAACCTGTCTTTCGTCCATTTTCAAAATTTTAAGCCAGTTCTGACACTGCGTATTTGGCCTTGACATACGACTGACAGCGTCCGGTGTCCCCATAGACCATATCCTTAGGGGTTCGTGACAG
>JAWQFJ010017166.1:10000-12500 GCA_034096865.1 Theodoxus fluviatilis
ACGTACGTACGTACGTACGTACCTACCTACCTACCTACCTACCTACGAACCTACGTACCTACGTACCTACCTACCAACCAAGTACTTGTTGACTCACATACGAAGCAAAAGTGAGTCTATGTACTCACCCGTTTCGTCCGTCCGGGCGTTCGGGCATCCGGGCGTCCGAAAACTTTAACGTTGGATTTTTCTCAGAGACTATTAAGTATCAATACCAAATGTGGCATGATGGTTTATGATGACAAGGCCTCAAAAAACATACATAGTGACTTGTCCTTGCTTCAAGGTCAAGGTCGCAGGAGCCATAAATGTTGTCTAAAAAAGTCATTTTTCACATTTTTTCAATTTTCTCTGAATTTTTTTAGATTGGATACCTGACCTATATATGGTATATAGGGCAAAGTAAGCCCTATCTTTTGATACCAGTTTGGTTGACCTTGCTTCAAGGTCAAGGTCACAGGAGCTTTTCAAAGTTGGATTGTATACATATTTTGAAGTGACCTTGACCCTGAACTATGGAAGATAACTGTTTCAAACTTAATAATTATGTGGGGCACATGTTATACCTTCATCATGAGACACATTTGGTCACATATCATCAAGGTTAAGGTCACTTTGACCCTTATGAAATGTGACCAAAATGGGGTAGTGAACTACTAAAAGTGACCATATCTCATGGTAGAAAGTGCCAATAAGCACCATTGTGCTTCCTATGTCTTGAATTAACAGCTTTGTGTTGCATGACCTTGGATGACCTTGACCTTGGGTCAAGGCCACATGAATTTTGGTAGGAAAAAAGTGTAAAGCATTTCTTAGTGTATGATGTCATTGGTAGGTTTAGTTGTTTGACCTTGACCTTGAAGGTCACCTGAAGGTCAAGGTCATATAAAGGTCAAGGTCAAGCAATAGAGTCGTATGGGCTTTGCCCTTTTTTTACCTTTTTCATCTGACAAAGACTTTTTATTCGAAAATGTGCGCCTCTTGTTTATATTGTATACCATTCTGCCTTCCCTTTTGACATGTTTGTGACCCTTCACTGCACGGGTGTAACTTTAGGAAATTCTGAGCTGGCCGTTTTCGAGCAAACGCTGAGTAATCTGCTCACAAAGTCACGTATACGTTTTCTTGATATTTACGTCACTGTAAAAAAAATTACAATTTCCTTCATCAACATGCTGTTTTACTGGAATATACTTAGACAGACAGACAGGCAGGCAGGCAGGCAGGCAGGCAGGCAGGCAGGCAGGCATATATACAGACAGACAGGTAGATATACAAACAGACAGACAGGTAGATATACAAACAGACAGGCAGGCAGATATACAAACAGACAGGTAGATATACAAACAGACAGACAGACACACACACAGACAGACAGACTGACAGACAGACAGACTGACAGACAGACAGACAGACAGACAGACAGACAGACAGACAGACAGACAGACAGACAGACAGACAGACAGACAGACAGACAGACAGACAGACAGACAGACAGACAGACAGAAAGACAGACAGACAGACAGGCAGGCAGACAGACAGACAGACAAGTAGACAGACAGACGGGTAGATAGACAGACGGGTAGATAAATAGACATAAATAGAGATATAGATAGATAGATTAGACAGAAAGACAGATAGACAGACAGACAGACAGACAGACGAGAAGAGATTAGATTAGATTAGATTAGATTAGATTAGATTAGAAAGATGAATAGATAAATGAATACACTTCAGCTTTGTTTTCTAATGCACACACACACACACACACACACGCACGCACGCACGCACGCACACACACACACACACACACACACACACACACACACACCTTTCCTTTTGTTCTGAAGAGGGAATTTGTTATATTTAGGAACGATGACGGCATTCTAGCTTTGCTGTTGCACACGTCCTGTTACTACAGCAAACAACGAGGGAAGATGGTGTATGATGACAAGGCGTCAAAAAACATACATAGTGACTTGACCTTGCTTCAAGGTCAAGGTCGCAGGAGCCATAAATGTTGTCTAAAAAACAGCCATTTTTCACATTTTCTCAATTTTCTCTGAAGTTTTTAAGATTGGATACCTCACCTATACATGGTATATAGGGCAAAGTAAGCCCTATTTTTTGATACCACTTTGGTTGACCTTGCTTCAAGGTCAAGGTCACAGGAGCTCTTTAAAGTTGGATTGTATACATATTTTGAAGTGACCTTGACCCTGAACTATGGAAGATAACTGTTTCAAACTTAATAATTATGTGGGGTACATGTTATACTTTCATCATAAGACACATTTGGTCACATATCATCAAGGTCAAGGTCACTTTGACCCTAATGAAATGTGACCAAAATGGGGTAGTGAACCACTAAAAGTGACCATATCTCATGGTAGAAAGTGCCAATAAGCACCATTGTGCTTCCTATGTCTTGAATTAACAGCTTTGTGTTGCATGACCTTGAATGATCTTGACCTTGGGTCAAGGCCACATGTATTTTGGT
>JAWQFJ010017166.1:22500-65268 GCA_034096865.1 Theodoxus fluviatilis
CTTGTGATTGGACAAAGCCCCGCAGAGATGACTTTCCCCCCGCCTACTCTTGTTATCTTAACTGTGATTAGCCGGTTGTAACGGTGAGTGTTTTATGAAATCTCGGACGTTGTCGTAGTATCGCAGATTTAACTTTGTTGGTGCTCACATCGGTCGATGTCTCGCTATCGGTCCTTTGAGCTGTGGACATTTTCGTGCGGACTTACTACTTACTTACCTACTGCTGGTGGACTCGACAGCTGCGTCACCATTGAAATGTATTCTAACATTTTGTCTGTTTTCCCTTCACTTTCTGTTTGAACACTAAATGGTTTGCATTCTAGCCACCATTGCCGGGTGGGGACACACGACAAACACAGTCGCTCTTAAGACAAGGGAAGTTACTCTTTTGCCGAACCGAACTGCCTAACTCATTTTCGGACAGTTTCTCGGGAACATTGTCCTACATCCCTGATAGACTAGAAAGCTACCTTCATTATCGAAATCTGTTTTAAAATTCTGTCTGATTTCCCCTCACTTTCTTTGGAATCGGACGATCCGAAAGCTATCGGAGGTCTATAGCTGGCTCCTGCATGCATGGCTATTGGAGGGCTTGTCATTTCATTTAATCTAATATATTGATTGATTTATAAATCAGTGAGAGAGAGGGATAAATTTAGGATTTGAAAAATATGGAATCCTGTTGAGTCAATATTTTTATTACTACAGGCAATTCATGGTCGGACAGTTCACATAATTCTGTTACATTCGTAGCTAGGTTATTGTCACAGCAACAGTCAGCATTATGTGAGGGCAACTAACTGCGCATTCTGTGAACCCGAGTCAGTAGTGAATCTGGCACAGTTCGCAATGAATGCGTAATAGACTTGACCCTTCGCATTACAGCATTGCGCCAAAAATAGTTCGTTCTGATACTGTTTTTTCTCTCCACTTTTTACAGAAATCATTCAGATGTCAAAACTTTTTTCCATTTTAACACAAACATTTTATTTTATCGAATAATAGCTTGTTTATTGCCTCAACAAGAGTAAGTTAAGAGCTTTGTGCGAAATAGTCTTAGAATTACTTTAACGGCGTATGTCAGGGAGCAGATCGGCATTCCCACAAACCTCTCGTATATTATTGCATATTTCGGACGAAAACCTTCCATCACGTGATATCAACTGGGCTAGAAACACTTCACCGTTAGGCGAAGTCTCTAGTAAACTAGAATGTTGACTGCGTGTTTTCTTTACACAGAGCGCCTGCGAGACACGCTCATCCACGAACTGTGTCACGTGGCTGTGTGGATGCTGGACGGAGTGCCTGAAATCAACAACCCTCATGGCTCCCACTGGCAAAAATGGTGAGAGAGAGAGAGAGAGAGAGAGAGAGAGAGAGAGAGAGAGAGAGAGACAGACAGACAGACAGACAGACAGACAGACAGACAGACAGACAGACAGACAGACAGACAGACAGACAAACAGACAGACAACAGAGACAAAGAGAGAGAGGCAGGCAGGCAGGCAGGCAGGCAGGCAGGCAGACAGACAAAAATGACAGAATTACATTTACAGACAGAGCCAGAGAAAGACAGAGCCAGAAAGAGAGAGACAGAGACAAACAGAGAGATTCAGACTTATGCCATCCCCAAAGTGCTCCTGTGGAGAGGCTGACCAGACGGCTGAACACGTTCTGCAGGAATGCAGGAACCACCGGCTGCTGCAAGAGGACGTTTGGCCAGAACCAGCAAGCATTCAGGAAAAGCTGTACGGCAGGGTGGAATCTCTCCAGAAGACAGCCCATTTCATCCTTGACTCTAAAATCCAAGTGTGAAGGCGTTCGAGAAGAAGAAAGAAGAAACAGAGACACAAACAGAAACAGAGAGGCAGAGAGAGAGAGAGAGAGAGAGAGAGAGAGAGAGATAGAGAGAGACTTTGACACTTTGACACTTAATTGTTCAGGCCGGCCGCCCGTCACAGAAATATTAGATTACACTAAACGGTTTTGCGGTATGGACAATTAGTCGACTAACACGGTTGATGGATCCATGTCTAACATGAACCTTTCTCTATGAGAGAGAGAGAGAGAGAGAGAGAGAGAGAGAGAGAGAGAGAGAGAGAGAGAGAGGGAGAGAATCGGACAGACCCCTTAATTGCGCCATTAAAGACGTTTTTAAATGGACAGGCAGTTTCTAGAGGGCTAAATTTGCTCACTTTCATGTGTACACATTTGCGCGGTCACGCGTGTACACACACACACACACACACACACACACACACACACACACACACACACACACACACACACACACACACACACACACACACACACACACACACACACAAGCGGGAGGATGCATCTCTCTCTCTCTCTTTCTCTCTCTCACTCTCTCCTCACACCCATCCCCCCACCCCCATCGAGATACAATAATGTGAAAAGGTGCACACCTGGTTATAAAGTTTCATGTTGACAGGGCCGACTTGGCGAATCGGAAGTTGCAGGACCTCCCTTTCATCAACGCCAAACACCAGTTCTCGGTCAACTACAAATACGTCTACGAATGCACCAGGTGTCACTACCAGTACGTATCTGAAAGCATAAGAATATTATGAGAAGGTTACTAAGGCTGTTTGTCTAATACTTTTGCACGAATCATGTGTACTTCACTGCAATACTTCTGTCATGATGAATTCTCCGAGGCTAAGATTCAATTTCATTGAGGTTGACAATCATAGGCATTAACCTCGACATCACTCGTCACGTTATTAGCATGGATACCTCGTTTCAGTGAGCCTGTATTTACGGGCCTAGCCGCGGAGTTGACCGTTCCTCCATTGGCTACTTCGTTGAATCTGTCCACTGCAGGTCGTCAGTAACCATGTACAGCGATCTGAGCCGATATCACATTCTTGATGGCAAGAAAATACGTCAGAAGCCCTTGGGCCGTGTGCATGGAGAGACTTAATTTAAGTCGTGCTTAACTCCTAAGCAGACTCAGCTAGATACTGCCTTAGCGCTCAGCTGAAATGGTGTACATAAAACGGAATAACCGTTGACTTAGTTGAGGCAGACGCTGGAGGGCAAACCCCGTTTGATTTGCACAATACGTAACGGTCTGTTGAAAACTTTGGAGTTAAGCACGACAACCACCACATGGTCCATTCCTTAACGCGGTGTGGTGGTATGTGTGTCTCTATGACCCTAAGAGCTATGCCGGCGCGAGTGTAAACTCCTGGCAGAGCTTCCCAAGATGGAAAGGTCGAAGGGTAGAGGCCAGACTAATATGGACCATCCCCTCCCCATTGACCCCACCCCCCAGCACCCCGTGTCCCCCTACCGATCCTCCTCCCCCCCCCCCCCCTCACACCGCCGGTTGCTCACAGGACAGGTCTTTGGGCCATGAGCTAAGGGTGAGGTAACCCCGAAAGAAACCTCGAGTGCTGAAGTCGGATGTGTTGGGCCGCACGGCGCGCTCTAATAAAATACAACACTACGCATCAACTGCCATTATGACACTTGGAGACAGAATTGACAGTAATGGTGCTCGACCTGTGGGGACCCACCAGGCAGGTGCAGCGCTGGGCTCCGCGCCTCGAAGGAGTCCACCCCTAGCTACTGGAGGTCCCTTCATCTCGTCTTGTGGAACCAGGGGACGAGAAAGGAAAGCGACTGGCCGAAAAAACAGCAAAGCCAAGGGCAACCCCACCATTAACATCATGCATTGGAATGCAGAGGGGATATCCAACAAGAAGGAAGAACTAGAACACTTCCTCTACGAAAACAACATTAACATCTGCTGCATACAGGAAACACACCTGCAAGAGGGGAAGCCCTTCAAGATCCGAGGGTACCAGGTGTTCAGGAGCGACAGACAAGGGAGAAAGAAGGGAGGTGTAATGACTCTGGTCAGGAACAACATGAATGCCAGGGAGACCAATAGATACATGGAAGAAGCAGAGTTTATAGAGGTCGAGGTAACGACCAACGACGGCCCGCTGAACATCGTCAACTACTACTGCCCCAACGACAAGCCGCTGTCGCTTGAAAGAATCCAGGTCCCTAACAGCGGCTTCCTCATCGCTGGAGACTTTAACAGCCAGTCCCAGAGTTGGGGATATAACACACTAGACAGGCGAGGAGAAGACATTGAATCATGGCAAGATGACCACCACCTAATCCTTGTCAACGACCCCATAGATCCCCCTACCTTCTACTCGCGCCGCTGGCGATCAACTACAACACCAGACCTAGCACTCTGCACAGATGACATCCACAAAAACATCTCAAGAAAGGTGGATGAACAGCTGGGTGGAAGTGACCATCGCCCAGTTCTCCTTTCCATCAGTAGAGACTCGGCACCCGGGCAGCCACTCCACCCAAGATGGAACTACAAAAAGGCAAAGTGGGGACTGTTCAACATACGAACAAATGAGCTGACCGGAAACATAGAGACAGAAGGGAGAAACATCAACAACGTGGTAAAGGAGTTCAATGCTAGCATACTCCAGGCAGCCAAGGACAGCATCCCACGTGGAGTGAGGAAGGACTACATCCCATACTGGTCCGATGAGCTGCAGAGGACGCATGATGCACTCACAAGAGCGAGAGAAGAGGCAGAGGTGAATCCAAGCCAGGAGAACAACATCATCTCCAAGAAAGCAAAGCCAGGCATCCGAGAACAAAGCATGAGTGCAAGAGAAGAGGCTGGAGAGAAAAAAACGGCAGGGCTGAATATGGAGAAAGACACCACAAAGCTCTGGAAACTTACGAGAGCACTGAATGATGAGGGCAACAAGGGACAGAAGATCACCCTGGAGGAGGAAGGAAGAACCCTCACTGGAAAAGCTGCTGCCAATGCCTTTGCCCAAGCATTTCAGGGAGAGAGCGACACCACCATACCCCTGCCTCTTCAGAGGGAAGTCAGAACCGAGATCAGAGAGAGAACGGAAAAAAGCACAGGAAGCCATGCAACAAAACATCACCATGGCTGAGCTGAAGAATGCCATCAAGAAGCTCAAGAAGAAGAAGTCTCCAGGTCCAGACAACATCACGAATGAGATGCTGCAACACACAGGCAACTCAGCCCTCCAGAAACTGCTGGACATCTTCAACCTCAGCTGGAGACAGGGGCAGGTCCCCCAGTGCTGGAAGGAAGCCAGGATGATCCCAGTGTTGAAGAAAGGGAAAAACAAGACCAAAGTCCTGAGCTACCGTCCCATCAGCCTGACAAGCTGCGTTTGCAAAACCATGGAGCGCATTGTCAACCAGCGCATGCAGCTGTACCTGGAATCTGGGAGCATCATCGTCCCAGAGCAGGCCGGCTTCCGAAAGTTCAGAAGTACGGAGGACCAGACAACACACCTTAGCCAGGTCATAGAGGATGCCTTCCAGTCTCAGAAGGTCACACTGGCAACATTTATTGACCTGCAGAAGGCCTTCGACAAGGTCTGGAAGGATGGACTCCTCGTGAAGCTCCTACGTTCTGGCATCAAAGGCAACATGTACCAGTGGACCAAGTCGTACCTGCACAACCGAAGAGCCAGAGTGCTGGTGGACGGTCACTGTGGCCGAAAGGTGCTGCTACGCCAAGGAGTTCCACAGGGAGGAGTACTCTCCCCCACGTTGTTCATACTCTTCATTAATGACATGGTACCAGAACCGCCCAAGGGAGTCCATGCAGCACTGTATGCTGATGACCTCCTTCTCTGGTGCAGTGAAGAGTATGCAACCACAGCAACCTACAGGATGCAGCTTGCCCTTGAACAGGTTGCAGCGTGGGCGGAAATCTAGTGTGTGACCATCAACAGGGAGAAGACCACTGCCACCCTCTTCACACTCTCTGCCAAAGCAAAACCAGGCAAACTGACCTTAGGGAGCACAACTCTGAATTTTGAAGACCAGCAAACATACCTGGGAGTCACCTATGACAAGCAAATGACCTGGAAACAACACATCATGAATGCAGAGGAAAAGGCAAGAAGAAAGCTGAAAATCATGCGGAAACTTGTAGGAACACAATGGGGTGCAAACGAGAAAATCCTCAAGTCAGTCTACCAGGGGACTGTACGACCGCACCTCGAGTACGGGTCAAGTTCTTGGGCAACAGCAGCCAAGACACACCAGCAGGCCCTAGACAAAGTACAGAACCAAGCGCTAAGAATCATCACAGGCGCAATGAAATCAACACCCATTCAGAAGATGGAACAGGTGACTGGCATCCCACCACTGAGCAAGAGGCGAGACTGCAAAACAATGATACAAGCCATCAAGTACCAGTGCACTCAGGACCACCCAATGAGTGACAGACTCAGGAGGATGTCCTCAGGCAGACTGAAAAGATCAAGCTTTGCGCTCGAAGCAAGGGCTTTGAAGAGAAAACATCAGACAGTGATGCCAGAGCTGGTAGAGGCACCATCATTCTCCCTTGATGCCCCACCCTGGGAAGACAGACTGGGAAACCTGGACATACAGACCAGCGTCCCCCACCTCACAACAAAGGACGAGCAAAGCAGTGTGGTGAAAAAGGCCCTGACGCTTGCCATGCTTGACGAAAGGTACCCCCAGGAAGCATGGATACGGGTCTACACAGACGGGTCAGCCACAGATGCCGTAAGAAAGGGAGGAGCTGGGGTGTACATCCAGTACCCCAGTGGTGAGTGGCAAGCAGAGGCTATACCAACAGGCCTCCACTGCACAAACTATAGAGCTGAGGTGCAAGCACTGATCCATGCAGCAAATACCATCATCGACAGAGTCAACCATGACAACCAGGTGGTCTTTCTGGCTGACGCTCTGTCAGTGCTGCAAGCGATAACCAGTAACAAACAGCCTCAGCTGGAACAGGCGCTGAATAACATCAAGAGCCTGAGGACAGTACTGCAGTGGATCCCCTCCCACTGCGGTGTACAAGGAATTGAAGAGGCGGACAAACTGGCAAAGCTGGGCGCAGAAGATGATCACGAGAACAACCCCGTCAGCCTGGCAGAGGTGAAGATCATCATTAAGACTCTGCACAGGACGCCACAGCCACAGGACAGCTACCACCTGCTATCAAGACCGCAGCAGGTTGTCATCTTCCGCCTGAGAACGGGACACAACAGACTGAACCAGCATCTTCACAAAAAGATGCATGTTGTGCCCTCCCCCATGTGTCCTTGTGGAGAGGCAGAACAGGACACTGCCCACATCCTACAGGACTGCGGGAGCCTCCGGTTGCTGAGGGCAGAGATTTGGCCAACGCCAGAGTCCTTGCACAACAAACTGTATGGGCCGGTGGATGCACTGCAGAGGACCACTGATTATATTTCAAGATCTGGACTCCAAGTGTGATCGGCGATCGAGAAGTAGAAAGAAGAAGCACGACTTAAATTAAGTCTCTCCATGCACACGGCCCCTGGTCAAAAAGACCTGTGCTAAGGTTTCTATTAGGTGCCCTCAGACATTTCTACATGTCCATCCCTGTCCTTCTCACCCCTCACCCCCTCACACCCCACTCCCTCACCCCCAACCTCCATTCCCTCTTCTAATCCGGTAACTATCCTTGTTGTACCCATTCTTCGCCCACTTTAATGATAAATACGGAGACAGTTATGTCTTGTGTTGATCTCTAGCTAGTAACAGATTTGACGGACCCCAGTCCATACAGGGTGACATTGATCAGGCAGATTGTCCAACGTGAGGGAGAAGCTCCTATCTGCCAAAGAGATCGCTATCCCCACCACCCCACCCTCACCCCCTACCTCTGGCTGGCGCATACTGCTGCTTGGGGCTGTCTATGGTTTGAGCCACTGAGGCAGACCCCGAAAGTTCTACGACCAGGGGCTTCAGCTGATGAGGGGGATGTCTAGCGGCTACCGTTGTATGGAGAACTATGGTGCCAACATGGCCACAACTTTCACTCCTGCTTTCACCACGTTCCCATCCCTTTGTTTAACCATCAGTTATTCTGGCGAGTGGGATTTTCACGGTTACTTCCATGTGTGGATATTTGGCGCCAAAATGATCACCACTATTTCCACCTCCACCTCTTCACAGAGAGGGACGTCACACCAAGTCCCTCAACACCAAGCGCACCTTCTGCCGAGAGTGCAATGGCCGCTTCAAGCTCAGGTCCCAGGGCAGCGAGTGTGTCCGTCATGTGGACGCCAGCGGGCCTTCTCGCAACGCCAGCAACCACGTCCCGGCCAGGTCCTGCAGCTTCAGCGAGTTCGTGAGGGAGCGCTACTCGGACCTGAAGAGGCAGACCCGTATGAAGCACAACGATCTCATCCACAGGTCAGTACCGTGTGTAGGTAGGCTGGCCTACTCACATCTGCAGGTCAATACCGTGTGTAGGTAGGCTGGTCTACTCACATCTGCAGGTCAGTATCGTGTGTAGGTAGGCTGATCCACTCTCACCTGCAGATCTGTACCGTGTGTAGGTAGGCTGGCCTACTCTCATCTGCAGATATGTACCGTGTGTAGGTATGCTGGTCTACTCTCATCTGCAAGTCTGTACCGCGTGTAGGTAGGCTGGCCTACTCTCACCTGCATGTCTGTACCGTGTGAAGACAGACTGGTCTACTCTCACCGGCAGGTCTGTATCGTGTGTAGGTAGGCTGGTCTACTCACATCTGCAGGTCAGTATCGTGTGTAGGTAGGCTGATCCACTCTCACCTGCAGATCTGTACCGTGTGTAGGTGGGCTGGTCTACTCACATATGCAGGTCAATACCGTCTGTAGGTAGGCTGGTCCACTCTCACCTGCGGGTCAGTACCGTGTGTAGGTAGGCTGGCCTACTCACATCTGCAGGTCAATACCGTGTGTAGGTAGGCTGGCCTACTCACATCTGCAGGTCAGTATCGTGTGTAGGTAGGCTGGTCTACTCACATCTGCAGGTCAATACCGTGTGTAGGTAGGCTGGCCTACTCACATCTGCAGGTCAGTATCGTGTGTAGGTAGGCTGGCCTACTCACATCTGCAGGTCAATACCGTGTGTAGGTAGGCTGGCCTACTCACATCTGCAGGTCAATACCGTGTGTAGGTAGGCTGGCCTACTCACATCTGCAGGTCAGTATCGTGTGTAGGTAGGCTGATCCACTCTCACCTGCAGATCTGTACCGTGTGTAGGTAGGCTGGCCTACTCACATCTGCAGGTCAGTATCGTGTGTAGGTAGGCTGGCCTACTCTTACCTGCAGATCTGTACCGTGTGTAGGTAGGCTGATCCACTCTCACCTGCAGATCTGTACCGTGTGTAGGTAGGCTGGCCTACTCTTACCTGCAGATCTGTACCGTGTGTAGGTAGGCTGGCCTACTCTCACCTGCATGTCTGTACCGTGTGAAGACAGACTGGTCTACTCTCACCGGCAGGTCTGTATCGTGTGTAGGTAGGCTGGCCTACTCACATCTGCAGGTCAATACCGTGTGTAGGTAGGCTGGCCTACTCTCACCTGCATGTCTGTACCGTGTGAAGACAGACTGGTCTACTCTCACCGGCAGGTCAGTATCGTGTGTAGGTAGGCTGGTCTACTCTCACCTGCATGTCTGTACCGTGTGAAGACAGACTGGTCTACTCTCACCGGCAGGTCAGTACCGTGTGTAGGTAGGCTGGTCTACTCTCACCTGCATGTCTGTACCGTGTGAAGACAGACTGGTCTACTCACGTCTGCAGATCTGTACCGTGTGTAGGTAGGCTGGTCTACTCACATCTGCAGATCTGTACCGTGTGTAGGTAGGCTGGTCTACTCTCACCGGCAGGTCAGTACCGTGTGTAGGTAGGCTGGCCTACTCTCACCTGCATGTCTGTACCGTGTGAAGACAGACTGGTCTACTCACGTCTGCAGATCTGTACCGTGTGTAGGTAGGCTGGTCTACTCTCACCGGCAGGTCAGTACCGTGTGTAGGTAGGCTGGCCTACTCTCACCTGCATGTCTGTACCGTGTGAAGACAGACTGGTCTACTCTCACCGGCAGGTCTGTATCGTGTGTAGGTAGGCTGGTCTACTCACATCTGCAGGTCAGTATCGTGTGTAGGTAGGCTGATCCACTCTCACCTGCAGATCTGTACCGTGTGTAGGTGGGCTGGTCTACTCACATATGCAGGTCAATACCGTCTGTAGGTAGGCTGGTCCACTCTCACCTGCGGGTCAGTACCGTGTGTAGGTAGGCTGGCCTACTCACATCTGCAGGTCAATACCGTGTGTAGGTAGGCTGGCCTACTCACATCTGCAGGTCAGTATCGTGTGTAGGTAGGCTGGTCTACTCACATCTGCAGGTCAATACCGTGTGTAGGTAGGCTGGCCTACTCACATCTGCAGGTCAGTATCGTGTGTAGGTAGGCTGGCCTACTCACATCTGCAGGTCAATACCGTGTGTAGGTAGGCTGGCCTACTCACATCTGCAGGTCAATACCGTGTGTAGGTAGGCTGGCCTACTCACATCTGCAGGTCAGTATCGTGTGTAGGTAGGCTGATCCACTCTCACCTGCAGATCTGTACCGTGTGTAGGTAGGCTGGCCTACTCACATCTGCAGGTCAGTATCGTGTGTAGGTAGGCTGGCCTACTCTTACCTGCAGATCTGTACCGTGTGTAGGTAGGCTGATCCACTCTCACCTGCAGATCTGTACCGTGTGTAGGTAGGCTGGCCTACTCTTACCTGCAGATCTGTACCGTGTGTAGGTAGGCTGGCCTACTCTCACATGCAGGTCTGTACCGTGTGAAGGCAGACTGGTCTACTCTTACCTGCAGATCTGTACCGTGTGTAGGTAGGCTGGCCTACTCTCACATGCAGGTCTGTACCGTGTGAAGGCAGACTGGTCTACTCACGTCTGCAGATCTGTACCGTGTGTAGGTAGGCTGGTCTACTCCCGTCTGCAGGTTAGCGCCATGTGTAGCAAGGCAAATATACTCACATCCGCCGGTCAATACTAGGTGCAGGAAGGTTTCCACACATCCGTAGGTCAATACCGCGTGTAGTTAGACTGGTTTAGTCACAACCACAGGTCAGTACGATTCATATAGTAGAGTGATCTACTCATATCCGCACCAGTGCACTGTGTAGGCAGGCTGGTCCACTCACATGTTCACGCCGCTAACATGAAAGGGCAGATCTGTACTCAGCTGCAGACCAGTGATAATAGTAAAAGCATAGATTTTATACCGCGATAAATCCCAAATAATCTGCATCTCAAGTCGCTTCACTTCACACTTTGGCCCCCGAACACTACCATTTGGTCAATCATTTACTAGCACCAGACAATCAAGCACCACCATCATATCCTCTCTGTGGGGGATATTCCAACCGGATGAAAGCTCATGGCTCTATCAGCACTACATTGCGCCTGCATGCCTTCACGGATACCCAGTTTTGCTCCTGGGTGATGAGACCCGTATGAGGATAGTCAGGTGTAGCTACACGTCTACATGTTCATCTGACTAAATCTGTGAAACTGAAAAGATGAGCAAAGAACAACAGAAGAGACAGTGGTTGAGGAGGAGGAGGAAGAAAGTGGGGGTGGGGAGAGGGGGGAGGGGGGGAGCAGAAACAGAAGGGTGTGAGGTAATGGGAAATGACAGGGGAAAATCATCCCCATGTGGAAGCTATTTCAAGTACATTATACTTTTTCAGAGCTTTGTTTTCTATTTCGTTTCGGTAACGAACTGACGACAAAACAAATTCGTAGTGGACAAAAGAGGCCCAGTCAGATTTTCTGCATCCTCTGTAGAGACCATGCCAGACTGCGCTCCCAACAATCCAAGCACAGCCACTCCACTTTTCACAATACCGAGTCGCTCACGCTGTCCTCTTGTCCAATTTCACCTCTGCTCTCCCTGTGATATCGTTGGCGAGTTTGAGTCTTTCCCTTCCACTTTGGTGGGTAACGACCTTAACTGGCCATCTAATTTCACTTGGATCTCGATGAACACAGCGACCACGAAAATCCCACGATGATGAAGTCGATTTTCTAACACTGCTGTTGCTCAAAACAGACTGATGTTACGAGATGAGCTAAGCCTAACAAGATCAAGCAGAGGTTATGTCATAATGAAAGCTTTGATGACTCACCTAATGGCACAAAGAAACCTCGTTTTATAATTGGTGAACAGGGGTTTCGCATTTTGGGTCGTGAAGGTTTTTTGGCGTTCGGTCTTTCTCCATAGGAAACATGCACCTTTTGCTGAAAAATTCTCAGCGCTGCGTTTAGCAGCCTGGTTGATTGAATGTGAATTGTTGACTCTCTTTCTCTTCAGGCTGAGGCAGGATTATGAAGAAATGCGGAAAACAGCCTCGAACAGCCAAGTCGAGGTGAGTCGTTCTGAGACATTTTAATAAGCAAGTGGGGCGGCCATTTCTATTGCGTTTATTGGATAGCATATAAGGCCATGCATGCGTCCCTCAAAAAGTCATTGAGGAGCATGATGCACCTTGTAAGTTAGATCATGGTGTTTGTGTTTTCTGAGGTGGCTGTGGAATTCTATCCAGACAAGATAGAGAGAGAGAGAGAGAGAGAGAGAGAGAGAGAGAGAGAGAGAGAGAGAGAGAGACAGAGAGAGAGACAAAGAGAGAGAGAGAGAGAGAGAGAGAGAGAGAGAGAGAGAAGAGTCCCCACGAGCGGACGAGACAAGGGAGATACTTGTTTGTTGTTCGTTTGAATGGAGGATCCGCCCAAGGCTGTGTGTGTCCAGAAGAGAGTGGACATCAAGACCCTTCCAGAGACTCTTGGGAGAGTCTTCAAAGCGCTTGCGTTTGCAGTCGTGTGAAAGTCATTCTGAGGAGAGGTCGCTGACGAGCAGCTGTTTCGCAAGCTCGCTCGTTTGGCATATTCACATGACCTGTCCGCCTGACATGTTGTTACATCAGAATGTTATGAACAGTGGACATATTTTGAGTTGAGGGGGTCATGTTGTGTGACATATATATGTTCAAAACAGTTGATTTGCCATAACTATCACAGAACCCAAAGTGTAACGTTAGGCCATAGCCGTGCAATTCTCCACCCCTATCCCCCACCCCCACCCCCCTTCTCTCCCCAATCAGGTGGCCGTTGTGGTGGTGTGGTACGATAACTGTAGCATGTGCTGCTGACACTGGTGACAGTAGTGGTGCTGACTTGGTGGTAGTGGCAGAGTGGTAGTGGTAGTGCGGTGATGGCGGTGGTGGTGCTGATACTGGTGTCGACGGCATCACCTGCTACTAATGTTGGTGGTGGTAGTGGTGGTATTACTGCTGCTGGTGCTGCTGTTTGTGGTGATAATAGTAGTACTTCTGGTTGTTGTGGTGCTAGTGGTGGTGCTGTTGCTATGGCCGCTAATATCATGGTCCAATGATAAACTTGATAGACTACAGTATGTTTGAAGTGGTTAGGGATTC
Source organism: Theodoxus fluviatilis (assembly GCA_034096865.1). Lineage (NCBI taxonomy): Eukaryota > Metazoa > Mollusca > Gastropoda > Cycloneritida > Neritidae > Theodoxus > Theodoxus fluviatilis. The sequence goes on from JAWQFJ010017166.1 coordinate 35,831, forward strand.
CCAAATGCAATAAAGGTTCACGTTTGCTGTGGTTCTGCTCCAAATGACTGGACACAGGAGGATGAGTTATGTTTGGATTTACTTTCCTCCATCTCACACGTCCCCACATTCTGCTTTAAGGTCAAGGAATGTTGCCCTTGTTGCAGCGCCCCCTGTGGGTGGGGGGGTCGGCATTGACCCACTGCGTCTCCCTACGCGATTCGTAAAAGGCAACCAAATAACTAAGAAAATCATGACTTGACTTGCGCTTAACCTAACTAGTTTCATTAATATCGTTATTAATGACCTTACATAGCCGCTTACCTAGCCGACAAAGGCTGATGAAACGTTAAATTCATTCATTCATTCATTCATTCATTCATTCATTCGTTTGTTCGTTCGTTCGTTCGTTCGTTCATTCATTCAATCATTCGTATATTTATTCATTATTCATTCGTTCATTCGTTTGTTCGTTCAGGTGCAGCACGGTGAACAAACTCGGGAGGCAGCGGCCGACAACATGGGTTGCAGCGGCGAGAAAACCGAGCGGCTTCCCAGCGTGCCCCTCTTCGAAGGGATGCCGTTGAACCCCTGCACCGGTGACCACGCGTTGGAACAAATGGAGGAAGGATCTCGACTTGACGATCAGGAGGCGGAAATGCTGGACACCGGCGAGCTGCTCAAAGCAGTCTCGCGGAAACTCCTCGTCATCCAGCAACAGCAGCTGCAGAAAGAGAGCAGGGGAGACAACCAGGCGGAAGAGGGTGCGTCGCCACAGCTGCAGTCACGTGACGAGGAGGAGAACACGCAGCAGAATGCATTGGAAGGGTCGAGCGACGAGGAGGAGAAGGAGCCCTTAGATGCAGAAAGTCCATTAAACGGTTCTCGTGGCAGTTTCATTTGACACACCATAAAGAATCCTCAGTTTCCATCGAGGAATCAACAGGATGAGCGGGCCGGTGTAGTCCCAGAGGAGTTCTTCCCATATGAAAAAAACAACAACCAAATAATGTAATTGACAATAGAGCACCAAAAAATCAAAGCTATCCATCAGGACAGAATCATGTATGTAAACGTGGGGATATAAAAATTGAAATAAAAATGTCTCTACCGTAAAAATTCATATATGTACGGGGTATCCCATTATGAAATAAATTATTTCATTCGCCTGTGTTATCGCAGCTGTTATACACAAGGACTTCATAGAAGACAAAAATAAGGAATTAGAGACAGTAAAAAAATCCTTTCAGACAAAAAAAAAATTGTTCCATCATATCATGTACGTCATCTGCAAATATATTTCTCAAGCTGAAAAAAGGGAGAGAAAGACTCTATAATTATGGTCTGATCATTTCTCAGGTTTCAGTGCTGTTTTTAGCACCCACTTTATTCAGTACGTATATTTCTATACTGAAAGCAGAAACTGATTTTGTTTTGTATAAGATTTTTTCATGCTGACTTTGTGTTGAAGTAAAGTATATAAATCATGTTTTTGATTCTCATGAAACCAATATTCGAGGATTTGTGAGCAAAATTTTGCTTTTCCTTTTATTTGTTCATTTTTGTCACTGGCGGAAATATTTGTAAGAAAAAAAGAAAAATTTGAACAAACAAAGACAAGAAACAACCATGTTTCAAAAGCCACTTTAAAAAGCTTCATACACCGAACAGTTTTTGTTTTCTTGTGAATGTAAGCCTGCATGCGCATAATTATGTGTGTGAGCAAATTTTAGTTAAGTTACTGCCTGTCGACCCTAGCAGGGTATGGGCCGGAAATCAAAGCTCTCCACAGTCCTCTGTCCTGGGCCATCCTCTCTAGCTGGTTCCAGGTGTAGCCCATCTTATTGGTGTCAGCCTGAAGGTCACGCCGCCAGGTGTTTCTTGGACGGCCTCTCTTCCGCTTTAGTCGGCTTTGTGGCTTCCTCTAGGCTTTCACCACACAGCGTCATAGGTCTTCGCAATGAAGAACCTTCCTCTCCCAGGATAAAGGCGTCTGTTTCTTCTGTTTTTGGCGTTTTTGTAGCGAGCTCTTTTTTGCGGGGTGGGGTTGCTAGCCCCACGCCCAACTCTCCTCCTTTTGCAGCCGGGCTTGAGACCGTCCTTGGCGGAGTTGTGCGAGCAAATGAGCCTGCCAAAACTTCGTCCAATTTTGCATCTCTCTCTCTCTCTCTCTCACACACACACACACACACACACACAAACACACACATCTCTACAACTATAATGCTCAAGGTGTGTTTGTTTTTTGTTCTTTGCATGTTTGTACGCATCCATTCCCATGCCACTGAAGCTGCTGAATTCAAACTTGACACACATAATCTAGGTGCCATAAAGAAGTTATAGGTTATCTACCTTTGTGGTAGCAACATCATGGGCCAATTTTTTGACAGTTTTTGACTCACATGCGAAGCAAAAGGGAGTCTATGTACTCACCCGTTTCGTCCGTCCGGGCGTCCGTTTAAAACTTTAACGTTGGATTTTTCTCGGAGACTATTAAGTCTATCAACACCCAATTCGGCATGATGGTGTATGATGACAAGGCGTCAAAAAACATACATAGTGACTTGACCTTGTTTCAAGGTCAAGGTCGCAGGGGCCGTAAATGTTGTCTAATAAACAGCCATTTTTCATAATTTCCCAATTTTCTCTTAAGTTTTTGAGATTGGATACCTGACCTATATATGGTGAATAGGGCAAAGTAATCCCTATCTTTTGATACCAGCTTGATTGACCTTGCTTCAAGGTAAAGATCACAGGAGCTCTTTAAAGTTGGATTGTATACAAATTTTGAAGTGACCTTGACCCTGAACTATGGAAGATAACTCTTCCAAACTTCATAACATTGTAGTACACATGTTATACTTTCATACTAGGTCATCCGTGTCGTCCGTCCGGGCGTCCGTCTGGGCGTCCGGGCAGACCGGGCGTCCGGGCATCCTGTAATCCGTAAAAAAACTTTAACGTTGGATTTTTCTCGGAGACTATTAAGTCTATCAACACCCAATTTGGCATGATGGTGTAGGATTACAAGGCGTCAAAAAACATACATGGTGACTTGACCTTGCTTCAAGTTCAAGGCCACAGAAACTCTTTAAAGTTGGATTGTATACATATTTTGAAGTGACCTTGACCCTGAACTATGGAAGATAACTCTTCCAAAATTCATAACATAGTAGTACACATGTTATACTTTCATCATGAGAACATTTGGTCACATATCATCAAAGTCAAGGTCACTTTGACCCTTATGAAATGTGACCAAAATGGGGTAGTGAACCACTAAAAATGACCATATCTCATGGTAGAAAGTGCCAATAAGCACCATTGTGCTTCCTATGTCTTGAATTAACAGCTTTACGTTGCATGACCTTGGATGACCTTGTTCTTGGGTCAAGGCCACATGTATTTTGGTAGGAAAAATGTGTAAAGCAGTTCTTACTGTATGATGTCATTGCTAGGTTTAGTTGTTTGACCTTGACCTTGAAGGTCACCTGAAGGTCAAGGTCATGTAAAGGTCAAGATCATGTAAATGTCAAGGTCAAGCATGTGAGTCGTATGGGCTTTGCCCTTCTTGTTAAAAATAGCATTAGCCAGAGTTAGACCATGCCAACTTTTGCTTGAGAGGAGTTTAACCCCAGAAGTGGTGACGCTGGGTAGAGTTAAGGATGCTGGGGGAAAGAGATAGGGGTGCGTGCTTTAATAAAGATAACCCTTGTCCATCTCTGCCCTTAAGAAAAGAGTTTGACCCCAGAAGTGGTCACCCTCGGTAGAGATGAGGATGCTGAGGGAAAGAGAAAGGTGTGCGTGCTCTCAATCAAGATAATCCTTGCCCATCTCTGCCCTTAAGAAAAGAGTTTGACCCCAGAAGTGGTCACCCTCGGTAGAGATGAGGATGCTGAGGGAAAGAGAAAGGTGTGCGTGCTCTCAATCAAGATAACCCTTGTCCATCTCTGCCCTTAAGAAAAGAGTTTGACCCCAGAAGTGGTCACCCTCGGTAGAGATGAGGATGCTGAGGGAAAGAGAAAGGTGTGCGTGCTCTCAATCAAGATAACCCTTGTCCATCTCTGCCCTTAAGAAAAGAGTTTGACCCCAGAAGTGGTCACCCTCGGTAGAGATGAGGATGCTGAGGGAAAGAGAAAGGTGTGCATGCTCTCAATCAAGATAACCCTTGTCCATCTCTGCCCTTAAGAAAAGAGTTTGACCCCAGAAGTGGTCACCCTCGGTAGAGATGAGGATGCTGAGGGAAAGAGAAAGGTGTGCGTGCTCTCAATCAAGATAACCCTTGTCCATCTCTGTCCTTAAGGGCAGGTTTTAGTTTTTTAGTCAAATCCTTGTTTATGCACCTAGGAAGTCCATCTTTTCATATATGATAGATACTTGCATGAAGTATGCAAAAACAGACGTTGTAATGACATTGCTACAGTCACATGACCAATATGGCGGATGGGTCTATAAATAGTATCACATTTTGTGTGTCTGTTTTCTCTGTCAATTTTGAAGATATTTGCTTATAACTTGGTATTTGCCTTATTCAAACATAGCTTAATCTCACAAACTAAAATTATAAGTTTTGAACCATATGTTAGTAAATGAGTAATTTTGAAAAAACACTTCATCTTTGTCCGTGAAAACAAATGCTAAGGTATGAAAGAATCATCCATAACTCAGAAAGTACTCAATTAACCTCAATATGCTTAGTCTATGATGATTCCATACAACCTTGGAGAGTGTGTTCAAAAGTTCAAGATGATTGAACAAGATTTGGCTGAGAAAATGGGCACACAAGATCAGTAACAATTAAAAAAAGACAAACAGAGAAAATTGACTTTGAAGTCTTTATTCAGGAACTATACAGACAGTGCACCTGACTTCTTTAAAAAAAGTTTTAAAATATTTTGAGGCAAGATAGAGAAAAGATAATCGGAGATGTGAAAGTCAAGAGGGTGATCTTGATCTTGGTAAAAAAATCTCATTTTCGAAAATTTTAGTGAAAACTTCGGTTCTTCAGCGTAGAAAAAACTTAAACCTGTCCTTAAGAAAAGAGTTTGACCCCAGAAGTGGTCACCCTCGGTAGAGATGAGGATGCTGAGGGAAAGAGAAAGGTGTGCGTGCTCTCAATCAAGATAACCCTTGCCCATCTCTGCCCTTAGAGCACGTTCCCATTGATAAGGCTTTTGGTAGAAGAGGAGGAGAGGAAGAGGAAGAGAGAGAGAGAGAGAGAGAGAGAGAGAGAGAGAGAGAGAGAGAGAGAGAGAGAGAGAGAGAGAGAGAGAGAGAGTTGGGGGGGGGATTTGAATCACGGGTTGGGGGGTTGTGGTTATGACGGTCTTAGTCTTGGTGGTTTTCTCTTCGGGATCCTCCCAAGCTCGGTCCAGGACAGTGGAACCAAACTCAGACCTGAGTTCCTCACGGATGCCTTTATTTCATGTCTGGACTGCGCTCAAGCTCAACAACCGCTCACTTGGTAACATTCAAACCCTACATACTCTTATAGTATAGATGTATTGTTGCCACTTAGCGCCCCAGGCTTTGGGTGCCAAGTCCTAGTGGAATTTAAATAACCTGCATAACCGATTCTGGAACCATCTGGGCGACACTTCGGCATAGACTTTGCATGATGTTCACACGCCCCTCAGACAAACAAGGACTAATCAATCAGTGGTCAGGTTGCTACTGCGCGCTGAGGGAGAAAATTTCCAAGTTCCCTCCCTAGTCTTCTGCTTTGACCTTCTGCACGTTTGCAGCGCAAAAAGCCCCCCAGAGTTCTCTATCGCGCATGGATTCCTTTCTCCACTATTCACAACAAGACCATATGTAGCGAAGTAAGTCTTCAAACCAAGATGGTAATAACTTCGAATGAGAATTAGAGATGTAGTACACACACCTAAAGCTTTCCACATTAATGGTATTCATCATAAAGGATCACCACGCGCATACATATCTTTCCTTTCATTGTGAAGATACATCCAGTAACTGTGTACGGCACTTGCATAGCTGGTGTTGATTCGACACGGGAAGGTGCATTCTAGTTCACTAGATAATGACTCGGGTTCACAGAATGAGAAAGGTGGGGGACGAGACAAACGAGAAGCCGCCCCTGCTAGCTCCCTGAGGGTAGGGGGTCACAATAGACCCACCGCGTCTACCTACGCGATTCATAAGGGGCAAATAAATAGAGGCATCGTGACTTGATTTGCATTTACTCCAAACTAAGTGATTTTCGTGCTTAATGGCCTTACAGAGCCTACAAAGGCTGATAGGCCGTAAGACACCATCCATCCCATCCCATCGCATCGCATCGCATCCCATCTCATCCCATCCCAATCAATACATCCATCCATCCATCCGCCCGTCCGTCCGTCCATCCATCCATCCATCCGCCCCTGCTAGCCAACAACACTAGCAGGCTTTCTATTGATTCAAGTAAGATTCTGCATTTCTCTTGCCATCTCTGTAAAATGTTCTACATATCATTTCTCTTCCCGTCGTCAGTTAGACTACAGACACTACATCCAAAACCTGCGTTTATCATGGGCGAATACACAAAACTCTTTGTCTGCTTAAGTCTGTTCTGGAATTTCTGTGTGGTGGTCGGTGGTAAGGTTGGAATCAGGTAAGACGCAGGGGCGAAGTCGATTTACTTTCCACTCTTTATTGGCCGTTGGTTTGTACAAGCTCGAGTAAACGAACTTCTGGACCCGGGTGGTGAAATGGTCTCTCTGGCTGTGTGCCGTCTCCCCCTTATCAAGCGGATACAGACCTCACAGGAGCCAGGGTGGTGATTGTTCCACAGATCCTAACCATGGCTCCCGGGTCGTGCTTCTATTTGGAAGAAAACAGAGATTACTTAATTGAACTCGCTTTGAAATTACTTCTTACAAATGTTGCCTCATTCAGCATAACACAGTCTATTGAATGAATCATATATACCGTTGCAAGTAGTTGCCTTTGCTTGAGAGGAAGCATCAGATTTACAGTCAAAGTGTCACAATTCAGATGCCAGAGTAGGAGGACGGCTCACTAGCCAGGGGTCAAGCTAAAGTAAGGATCGAGTGACTTCACCAACAATCAGAGGAGGGGTCACAGAGCGGTCAGCTGATGGTCAGCTTGCATACAGAAAGGATGGGGAAGGGGGGTTGGAGAGAGGTCTGACACACAGAGAGATCTGATACACAGAATAGGGGGGTGGGGAGAGACAGAAGCAGGGATAATTGAATAGATCTCGAGGCCGGATGAACACAGTAGATGTACAATACACTTGGCGATAGGTGCACTTATCACATCTGTTTAGCGCGCGCGCATGTGTGTGTGTGTGTGTGTGTGCGTGCGTGCGTGTGTGCGTGCGTGCGAGTGTGTGCGCACGCGCGCTTGTGCGAGATGGTGCAGTCTATTTACAAGAATGACAAAAGGATTTTACAACAATTATTATCCTGTTCACAACTTCACCGCTAAGACGCCAGCCCTTTTAATAGTTGGTTGCCTGTAGCAAGCGATTATATGTCAGACTGCGCAGAGTCTCTCCTCCGAATATGATTGTTGATGTGACTCGTCAGTAGAGCTGGCGGGACTTACTGGTAATATGTACCGGTAAAACCGGTGCCCATTGACATGGCGTGTTCAAGAGGCCTACCGGTACGTACCGGTACGTACCGGTAGCATCTTGAACGACTTGTTACGGCTACCGGTACGTACCGGTACGTACCGCGCCGGAGAGCCGTTGCGCGTGTATAGCCAAAATGGCTGCCTTCGGGGAAAGGAAGAAAATCGTCATCACAAATATGCGCTGTGGCACGCATTTCGACCTGTGATTATTACCCAGCCTATGCGAGACGTTACAAGAAGGTAGGCTGATATTGTACTTTTCTTTTTTTTAAGAATAACTGCTCTGAAATAATTACCGGTCAAGATGTGAGCAAACATTTCAACGATAGGCGGCAAAACAATTTCAAGGCAATTTCAAGGGAAGCAACTCTTATTTTTTACATTAGCCCTTGGTTTGTGGTGTTACCTCCCTTGAAAATAGCATCGAACTATTCTTGCTTACAACAAGTCAGCACTGTCGTTTTGACATAAATTTCTATTCGAGCGATGTCGAGCATTCATGCACAGCTACAGCTTAACGTATTTCATCAGCTTCCACAAGGAACAAGCAGTCTGCAGCTGCTGGTTTACTCATTTGGTTGAGAAGCGCAATCCGCGGCGATGAGAAGGCATCTTGGAAGCCATCTTGGCTACCGTTGGGTCATAACGAGTCGTTCAAGATGGCACACCGGTAGGTAGGCTACCGGTAGGCTACCGGTAGGTCGTCTTGAACGCACGGGTGGTACGCTGTACCGGTACGGCCAACTGTACCGCAAGGGACATAACTGTCATAGGTCACAAAAAACTATGGTGAACGATTCTTTCACGGTGGTGGAGAAGGAGAGGGGCAAATCAGCCATATGGATGTTTTTTGGATTGAAAAAACGGAAATCAGACAACCAAATTGATGAGAGAGTTGCTGTGTGCACAACATGCAACACCCAGGTCAAAATGGCAGGAGGAGGCACGTCGAACATGCAAGCACACATGAGGAGACATCACTCTTCAATGTACACTTCAAAACCTCGCACGATGCACTTGAATATCAATGACGTTGAGTTTCCAAACTCCAGTGCTTTGGTTCTTTTTTAAATGTTGAAATGTCTGATTTGAAGCAAATATATCTGATGCACTGATAACTATTGCGCAACCTCATACGTCATTGTCAACGGCTATTAAAGTGCATGTGTTATCGTAAGGATTGGTAAGCATGACGTCAGCGTGGTACGCCGGTACAAAGTAAAGTTAAATGCAAAAATACCTGTAAAAACCGGTACGGTCCTCTGTACCGGTACCCAGCACTACTCGATCGTCAGGCTGTTACGTGTGCCACATTGACGGGAGGGCAGCTCTCATGCAGCAGTCAGGTGTCCTGAGCCAGTCGGCTACGACAACGATAAAGATGATAACGGTGATGGCAACATATATTAACAGACAGCTACAGTGACAGCTTAGTGCTATTGAATGCATAACTATACAGAAATCTGTTGTAATATTGGTTAAAAGATTTTAAACCTCCTGCTCCTTTAAATTCGTATCACGCTTGCCTAGGAGCGCGTAAAGTTTATAAATAGATTTTTTCTCGGCAAGAGCAGAAAATCAATTCTCTCAGTTGTTTTCCTTGATGCATTACAACACTGCCAGAATGCTTCGAATGATATTTTAGATACATGATCAATTAAATATAACGTAGCATTTATAAGTGAAATAAAATTATGTGCTGTGATGAATTCGAAACTAAGTTCCAAAAGGCTGACTCTGAAAGTATATCGTCTCCCTCATGTGCAGCCGGAGACGGACAACTGACGCAGAGAAAACCCGAAGCCAGGCGGTGAGGACTCGGAGCCAACTTGAAACTGTGAACGACTCACTAGCACTGTCACTGTGGACCGAAGAAAATTCGACGGCATCATTTGACTGCTTCCACTAAACTGTTGAAAGGTAACGTCTTGTTTGTCCTCTCCACTGTCCGCGCCAAAATTGATCCTTTCTAAATTCTATTTCTAGTGCACGTGTTCTGATTTTCGCGCGCGCTCACATTCGCGCGCGTGCTCGTATGTGTAATTTTAAACCGCGTATAAAACTTGAGTCTAATTCAGAGTAGCCAGTAGCAAGAGATGGCTGCCTCGTTGCAGGTGACTGGAATTTCCTGTGGAAATGAAGTACATCCTTGTGACGGGTGGAGTGATTAGCGGTGTAGGGAAGGGTGTCATTGCAAGCAGCATTGGCACCATCCTCAAGTCCTGCGGCATCCGCGTCACCTCCATCAAGATTGACCCCTACATCAACATCGATGCTGGCACCTTCTCCCCTTACGAGCACGGTACGTTGGTCTCCGCCACTGTTGAAGTATTTTTCTGTGAGGATAAACTGTAGCCCCCCCCCCCCCCCCCCCCCCCCCCTCAAGTCAAGGGTACAAAGTCTCTCAGTGTCTGCTTTTCTTTCAGTGGTCATTTCCTTAAACGCTCTCTCTCTCTCTCTCTCTCTCTCTCTCTCTCTCGATCAGTCCTCCGCATCAAACTCTCTCAGCGTTCTCTCTCTCGTCCAACTCTCATCAAACGCTCTCTATTCTCTCATCTCTCTCGCATCTCTCTCTCTCTCTCCTCTTCCCTCCCACCCTTTCCCCCTCTCCCTCCCTCCCTTTTCCTTTCCCCTCCCTTTCTCCTTTCTCCTTCTCCCCCCACCCCCACCCCCACCCCCTCCCCTTCTCCTTTACCCTCTATATGTCCCCCATCACTCCCCCTCCCTCTCCCCCCCCCTTCTCTGCTCCCCTTCTCCCCTCCCCCTTCTCCCCTCCCCATGCCTCCCTCCTTCCCTCCCTTCCTCCCTTTCTATGTCCCCATCTCCCACCCCCACCACCCTCCCATCAAAACCCTTCTCCTTGGTAGAATGTGATCGGTTTCTTCATCAACTCAAACTCAAACTGTGGAACTGTTTAACTTGAACAGGTTGAAGGGTCTTGAAGTCTGGGGGGGGGGGGATATTTTGAGCTATAAGCCATAATAAAGAGTGCTTATACTATATATAGGTTATAAAACTCAACTAGTTAAGTATTGCAAGATTTAGTGTGAGAAGTGTGTATGTCATGTTTGCACATTATACAGATGAATAGTTTTGATTTTCTTCTTTCTTCAGAAGTATGGAATGAAATTGATGGCTTTGGGACTGCTTCTACTTATAATCTTGCATTTTGTATGGAGTCAGGATTAATGTGTGCGTGTGTGTGTGTGTGTGTACACGTGTGTGTGTAAACTGTAATGTGTATGTGTGTGTGTACATGTGTGTATGTTGAGTGTGTGTGATTGTGTAGTATGTGTTGCATGGATGTGTGTTTGTGTGTGTGTGCACATGTGTATATGTGTATGTGAGTGAGTGTGTGTGTGTGTAGGTGTGTGTGAGAGAGAGAGAGAGAGAGATAGAGATAGAGAGAGAGAGAAGGAAAAGGGAAAGAATTCACAGTAAACTAAGGACTGTGGTGAGCTGTCGAATCTTCCGTGCCCTACCGCACTTTGGGAAATCCATATTGGAGTTTGAAAACTTGTTTATCACTAAAGAGAAACTTGAATTTCTTTTTCATCTGACCTCTTTCAAAAAAAGGAAGAAAAGTCAAGCAGATCTTGCACCCCAACACCGCCCCCCCCCCCCCCCCCACCCCCCACACCCCACCTGTTACCATAACTATAATCATAATTTAGTTCTTTTTCCCCCACAATTTTTGCAATTTTCCCAGCCATGATTATTTAGGCAATGCATTTAAGGCGACACAATTTTGTCATCATGGTGGCTTTTTTAAACATGGTATTTTGGCTCTGCTGACCAGTTGGACGAACGGCTGCTGAGTTTGGCAGGCAGCACCAAGCTGAAGGAAAACATGGTGTTTGTGCTTTACAGCAGTATGGATTACAGGTTTTTCGAAGTCCATTCAAAAATCTCAGTACATGACTATACGTGGACCTCTTTTCGCTCTACTGGGGCCGAGAATCACAAAATGAAGGCTAGATTGATGTCCATTGCTCTTCTTACGTGGGGGGAGGGCGCCCTGAACACATTGGTGGAGTGAACTTGATGCCTTTGTGTGGAGGCAAAGAAGTGTGGGATAACTGCCATCTCTTGTTATCTTTACCTTGTTGCTGCAACCGCGTCTCCCTACATGATTCGTAAGAGGTGAAAAGCTAGGGACACCGTGACTTGATTACCGTTTACTCCAAACTGTTCATAAGATATTCATGCTTAATGTCCTTACATAGGCTGATAGGCCGTAATACACCAACCAACCAACCAACCAACCTTGTTGCTGTGTGGCTGTGCAGGAGAGGTGTTTGTGCTGGACGACGGAGGCGAGGTGGACTTGGATCTGGGGAACTATGAGCGCTTTCTGGACATCACCCTGCACCGGGACAACAACATCACCACTGGCAAGATCTATCAGCACGTCATCAACAAGGAGCGCCAAGGGGACTACCTGGGCAAGACTGTTCAGGGTAGGTGAGGACAGGTGTGCATTTGCAGATCAGATCAAGGAAGATACACAGGTAGCTGTCTGTATATATGTTTGTTCTTATAAGACGCTTTTATCATGCCAAGCATGCTCAAAGCGCAGATATTTCAGAATGTGAACAGAATTTTTTTTTTCAAAGTCATCAGTGACTCAGATCTCCATAGTGTTCCTGGAAGTGTATTCCAAGAGTTTGGGGCTGATATCAGATATATAGAAACATCTGCAGCTATGTCTCCTGAGCCTCCCCATGGGTACACACAAGAGGATTTTTTCCAGATGACTGCAGTTGTCTGGATGTTGGTTAACTATTAATCGAGTCTGATAGGTATCCCGGAGCAGTATTACTGATACACTTGAGGTAATGGTATGGTGCAGACAGGCTTGGCAAAATCTCGGCCAAACTTACCAATGTTGGTAAGACTAAATCTACGTTTGGTTAACCTGTTTTGTCCATAATTCTCCTTTCTCTGCTTTTGCTGCCATTTCCAAGCTGACCTTGCCATCTGCTAAACCTTGGCTGCTCCCTCTACCGTTTTCCTTCATCTGACCAGTTGTTCTAAATTTTTCAGTCTCAGTCATGATGACTGGAGAAGTGGTTAAAATTAGGACAACTTTGAATGAGAAAATGGGAGAGCAAGCCTACAATTTTACTGGGCGGCATGGGGTGGTACGGGAAAGATAGCTGGGGTGGCACAAGGCATTAAGGGACAGTACACAATAGACAATACAGGGAAGGTTTGGTGAGATTCTGGTATGCGCCGAGATATATGTTCAGTCCAGACCAGACTGGTTTGAAAGGCAAAGTATGGTTTGCAAAGTCTGCGAGGCTTATGATAGGTAGAGGGTACCTTGAGGTTGATGGGGCTAATTTCATCGCCTGAATTGCAGGTGTGAATATTGCAATGTCATCTTTGTCCAAGTGGGGAAGGCAGATTCAGCAGGACAGGAATTGATATGATGGAGATGTGGAGCTGAGGATATGATATGATATAGGAGAGGACATTTTGTACAGGCAGTAGAAAGAAATACATTTAAAAATGTTTTATTTCTTTGTGTGTGAATGGATGTAATATTAATCTTCTCTACATAGCAGTACCTTGAGTTTAGAATGCCTTCTGGATTTTCATGCATAGCGAGAAGGAACCCTATTGTACTTAAGACATTCACTTGGAAGCATGCCTGTAAAATTGTCCCTCGTTGTTGAGGTCTTATGCTAATCAGCATTACCTTTTGCGGTTGCAGTGGTTCCACACATAACCGACGCTATTCAGGAGTGGGTGGAGAAGGTGGCCCAAATCCCTGTGGATGGAGACAACAAGACGCCCGATGTGTGCATTGTGGAGGTATGGAATGGCATCGGCACATCAGTTTTGGTTCTGGCATCATCCACTGTTACTTGAAAAGACTCCCTAATTTGTCTAGGAGCATACACACATGATTGCCATGTAGAGTCACAATTCATTAAGATTTCGGGAGAACTCATAGGGAAGATGTGTCACAATACACAGCTTGTTGTTTATCTTCAATTAATTTTTTTATTTTTTCATGATCACAAAAATTTAAGGTCTGTTGAAGAAAGAAAAGTCAACCAGGTTATCATATCCACAACTTTTTTTAACTTTACCACACCCATCGTTGGCATCCGTCAGTCTCGTGAGACCATGGAGTGTGCGCCAGGTTTGGTCAGTCCGGGGTTGAGAGGCAGCGTACTCTGTGGCTGTAGAGCCCGATCCTTGAGCCGCATGCTCTGTTGCACTTGTCGCAAGTGAAGTCTTGGCGTGGCTCTGTGGATGCCGACGCTATCCTCTGTCGTCTGCGTTCTCTCCTCTCCTCCCACTGCTCCCGTCTCCTCCTCTCGCTGGCCTGGATGCCAGTCTTGACGGCGTGTCTCCAGCTGTTGCGGTCAGCGGCCACCGTTTCCCAGTCTGCTGGGTTGATGCCTCCCGCCGTCATATCACGTTTACAAACGTCCTTGTAGCGGAGGAGAGGTCTTCCTGCAGGTCTGGATCCCGTGGCGAGCTCGCAGTACAGCACATCTTTGGGTATTCGGCCGTCATCCATCCTGCTGACGTGACCCAGCCATCTAAGTCGTCTCTGGCTGAGCATGGCGAACATGCTGGGAATACCTGCTTGCGCCAGTACGTCCTTGTTGGGGATGCGGTCATGCCAGCTGATGCCCAGGATCCTTCTGAGGCAACGCATGTGAAAGGTGTTGAGCCGGCGTTCTTGGCGGGAATACAGGGTCCACGCTTCGCTTCCGTAAAGGAGCGTGCTGAGAACACAGGCCTGGTAGACTTTCATCTTGGTGTTTGTCGTCAGCATGGAGTTGTCCCAGACACGCTTTCCGAGGCGGGCCAGTGATGTTGCGGCTTTGCCAATGCGCTTGCTTAGTTCGGCGTCCAGAGACAAGTTGCTTGAGATGGTGGAGCCCAGGTATGTAAACTCCTCCACCACCATAAGGGTGTGATCGCCGATGGAGATGCTGGGAGCGGTACTGACATCCTGACCCATGACTTCACCACACCCATATGCCACTGAAATGTGCACTGTTGCTACCACATGATCGTTTCACCTTGAATTTGAATACTTGCTGCAGCCCTGCCACCTTTACAGTCACAGTGATTTTTGCCTCTCCCTGAGGGTTGGGGGTAGAATAGACCCTCTGCATATATCCCTACACTATTCATGAGATGCGAATAAGTAGGGACATTGTGACTGATACAGAGGCTGATAGGCAGTAATACACAATACAATACAATACTTGATTTCAGCTTCCATGATAGGAGAATTGCTTTGCAGTTCCCTTGTACACATTATGATAGAAAATACAGTGGGAGTATTAAAAACGTGTGACAATATGTACAGAGGACAAACAAGTTTATAACATGAGGAGGACATGTGATTAATATGGACCCAGAGCTCTCTGAGGTAAAAAGGTGATGAGTGACAGTGACAAATATAAGTTTAGCACCCAATTGCAAATGATGTGCGTGCGCGCACAAACACACGCACTCACATGCGTACACATACACATACACACATGCGCACGTGCGTGCACGCACATGCACACATACACACACACACCTACACACATGCACAGACACACACACACATACACACACATACACACACACGTTGCGGAGAGGACTGGGCAAATCTTTATACACCCGCAATCATGCACGCATATGCGCACGCTCACCCACCCATTAGCACACACACAGAAGAGGTGCTTCAGGCTGCGCTGTGAATGATTCAACAAAGCAACAGCTAGAGGGAGGAAGGATTTCCTGTGTCTTTCAATCTTGACTGCGTGTTGCTGACTGCGTGTTGCTGACTGCGTGTTGCTGACTGCGAGTTGCTGACTGCGTGTTGCCGACTGCATTTTGCTGACTGCGTGTTGCCGACTGCACAGAGCCATCTAGTCTTCTCCCTCTTCATTGCCGTTGTCCTCTCATTTCTTCAGCTTGGTGGAACCATTGGAGACATTGAGGGCATGCCCTTTGTGGAAGCCTTCCGGCAATTCCAGTTCCGAGTGAAGCGGGAGAACTTCTGCTGCGTGCATGTCAGCCTGATTCCCCAGCCCAAGACAACCGGGGAACAAAAGTCCAAACCAACACAGGCCAGCGTGCGTGAGCTGCGTGGACTTGGACTTTCCCCCGACATAGTGAGTTGGAAGTCAGGGTAGTCACTGGTAGAGGGTAGTTGGATCTGCGTCCTTGTGAAACCTGCACTAGTCTTGAGTCTTACCATGTATTGTAATGCTTATCTTGTTCTGAACTAGTTTTTTTTATAATGGTAAATATTGACAGTAGCTTTTCTGAAGGCAGTTAGGCTGTGGAGCTATTTTTTTCAAAAAGTCATGTTCTTTCTGTCAAGCTGGTTGGCTGAAAATAAATGTTACTTCTGTTGTTGCATACCAATTCAGTGGTGGTCCTTTTTTTCTTCAGATTGTATGTCGCAGCTGCACTCCCCTTGCAGAGAATGTGAAGGAAAAGGTTTCCCTCTTCTGCCATGTTGAACCAGCCCAGGTACGTCTTGAACACCTGTGATGTCATGTCCAGTTTCACAGTGGGGCTCTGTGGTGGAGTGGTCAGTGTGCTTGACCTGCAGTAGCTTGTGGCTAGAGGGTGTGGAGTTCAAAGCAGTGAAGATCCCAAGGTTGCATCCTTGAGCAAGATGTTTAACTTGCTTTGCTTCTCTCCACTCTGGAGTAAAAAGGGTACCTGTGAGGGCTGAGCTAGAAAATTGTGGGAAATAACTATGGGACGTTCATCTTCAGCCTAGTTTAGGAGTTGAGTTGGTGTAATGATAAGAGTAGCACAATGCCCGGGAGGTAACGATGCCCGGGAGGTAACGATGCCCGGGAGGTAACGATGCCCGGGAGGTAACAATGCCCGGGAGGTAACGATGCCCGGGAGGTAACAATGCCCGGGAGGTAACGATGCCTGGGAGGTAACGATGCCCGGGAGGTAACGATGCCCGGGAGGTAACGATGCCCGGTTTGGGTGTCCATCAATGGCTGACAAGTTTCTAAGAGACACCTTTACTTTTAACTTGTACCTATTCCCCGTCTTTTATTCCTGCATGTACCGTTGTCTTAGCTTTTCTTTCTCAAGTGTTTTTATATCATTTTCCTTTACTATCATATGTATGTGTTATTCTATTGCATCCCTGAAAATTCTGTACATGTGGTGTTTCCTTTAGTGTGCCAATTCAAACAGTTATGGCTGCAGATGCACAGCAGGGTTTTTCCATCTGTTTCCCCAAAGCAGGATACCTCTCAAGTTTTCTCAAGTTTCTCTGTGTATTGTGTGCTTAATGTTAATCTTGACCCTTTATCTATGAACGATGATTCTGACTTTGCTTTTCCCAGGGTATTCCCTGTGGATGGCATTTCCGTCTGTTTCCCCAAAGCACTCCACCTCTCAAGTTTCTCCTTCCTCTTTGTGTATTGTGTGCTGGATGTTCCTCTTTACCCCTGGTTTACTGTGATTCTGACTCTGCTTTTCCCAGGGTATTCCCTGTGGATGGCATTTCCGTCTGTTTCCCCAAGCACACTTAGTCAGAAGTTTTCTCATGTTTCTCTTGGTGTATTGTGTGCAAGATGTTCCTCTTGGTGTATTGTGTGCAAGATGTTCCTCTT
Source organism: Theodoxus fluviatilis (assembly GCA_034096865.1). Lineage (NCBI taxonomy): Eukaryota > Metazoa > Mollusca > Gastropoda > Cycloneritida > Neritidae > Theodoxus > Theodoxus fluviatilis. Next base: position 53,032 of record JAWQFJ010017166.1, read on the forward strand.
GGTGTATTGTGTGCAAGATGTTCCTCTTGGTGTATTGTGTGCAAGATGTTCCTCTTGGTGTATTGTGTGCAAGATGTTCCTCTTGGTGTATTGTGTGCAAGATGTTCCTCTTGGTGTATTGTGTGCAAGATGTTCCTCTTGGTGTATTGTGTGCAAGATGTTCCTCTTGGTGTATTGTGTGCAAGATGTTCCTCTTGGTGTATTGTGTGCAAGATGTTCCTCTTGGTGTATTGTGTGCAAGATGTTCCTCTTGGTGTATTGTGTGCAAGATGTTCCTCTTGGTGTATTGTGTGCAAGATGTTCCTCTTGGCTCCTGGTCAAGTACGAGTCTGACTTAGGTTTTTTGTGTGCCTGGGAGTGTAAACCCAGTGGAACTCATTTACTCCTGTTTCCCATGTTGTACCCTAAGTCTGACATTTGTGTGCCTGGGAGTGTAAACCCAGTGGAAGTCATTTACTTCTGTTTCCCATGTTGTACCCTAAGTCTGACATTTGGGTGTCCCCAGGTGTACTGTGTGTATGACGTTTCCTCCATCTACCGAGTGCCGCTGTTGCTGGAAGGTCAAGGGGCAACACAATTCTTCATCCAACGTCTGGCGCTGTCCGTCCCGTCCCAGTCCCCCAATCGCCTCATGCTTCGATGGAAGGAGCTGGCTGACAGGTAAGAAACGCACACGTTGAAAGCGCTCAGCTTGTGTGTGTGTGTCTGTCTGTGTGTGTGTCTGTGTGTATGCCTGTGTGCGTGTGTGTTTGTGTGTCTGTGTGTATGTATTTTCTAATGTGGATTCATATGGAGATGTGTTTGTTTTGTGTGTGTGTCTGTGTGTCTGTCTGTCTCTGTCTATATATTAGTCTATGTGTCTCTCTGTGTTTTTGCTGGTGTTCATGTGTGCATTAGTGTGTACCCACATGTGTATGTGTTTTCAATGTACCAATTAAGCATAACATTGAGAAAATGTTTCATTTTTTAAGTCTTGGAGCCTGAATGTTTTGGTGAGATTGACTGTTAAAGCAGATGACTGATAGAGTGGTACACACAAAGTTAACCTCCTTCGCACATTTATTCTATCAGTGTTCCTCTCTATCTTTGTTTTTCTCTCTCTCTTTGTCTGTCTTGTTGTTTGTGTCTCTGCCTGCCTGTATGTCTCTCTGCCTGCCTCTCTCTCTCTCTCTCTCTCTCTCTCTCTCTCTCTCTCTCTCTCTCTCTCTCTCTCTCTCTCTCTCTCTCTCTCTCACACACACACACACACACACACACACGCCACACCCCCACACCTTCCCGAATCCTTCCCCAATCCCTCCCTCACTAGGTACACATGCAAAAAGGTCTACTGAGTATGATTCCATTACGCCCATGTGCCTCTGTGCAGGTATGACAGGCTGCTGAAGGAGGTGACCATAGTACTGGTGGGCAAGTACACCATGCTGGAGGACTCCTATGCCTCTGTGGTCAAGGCACTCAAGCACTCCTCTCTGGCTGCCAGCCACCGCCTTGACCTCAAGGTACCGTGTCCAGGGACTGCTTCAGATACGCAGTTGTGGAGTGGTGCTTGCTCATTGTTGTGAATTTAGTTGTTAGGCAGTCAGGCCAGCAAGCCAGCAAGCTGGTAGGTCGGCAGGTACTAGAGAGAAGGGAGAGATAGTTTCTTGAAAAATTCCAGTTTTATTCTTTAAAAATATATACAGACCTGCCAAATGCTACGCTTTAGGCGTAGCATGCTACGCTTTAGGCGTAGCATGCTACGCTTTCGACATCCTTGCTACGCTGCTACGCTTGTCCATAAAAACTACGCTTTTCCCGCGTGCTTGAACTTTTGACCGCGATGGAGAATCTACACCCCCCCCACCCCACCCCACCCCCGCTTTCACGCCGCCAGTGCAGCTTATCGCGCCGCCTTCACAGCCTTATCACCCCCCCCCCCCCCCCCCTTTCACGCCACCGGGTCAGCTTATCGCGCCAACCTCACAGCTTTATCTCTCCCCACCCCCCCCCCCTACGCCTATTCCTTCAATGCTACTCCAAATAGCTCTGGATGCTACTCTTTGGCATGATGGTGGGTTGGCAGGTCTGTATATATGTATCTTGTCATAGACATCATTGTAAATAAAGTATTTCAAGCACCAGGAGAGTTATGTGAACCAAGTCAGTAATCAACAATCAGCTTGCAAAATTAAAGGTAATATCAGAAGCATAAACTGTGGAAACCACAGCAATAGATAGGTATGTGTGTTTCCCACACAGTAGGCTATTCTTTGTACACCTTCAGCAACAATTAAAACATACCTGCAGTACAGGTGCATACTAGAAAACAATAAATATCCTTTTAACCCATTGCTTACGCAGCGCAACCCGTGGTTGCGTTGACGCCAACACCCTTTGGCTACGCAGCGCAACTATGTGTTGCGGTCGCCGTAATGAATTTTCCCTATCTCCGTGGTTGAATGAAGGGAGGTAAATCGTACAGCTCTGTTCTCTCTATCCAATTTGTGTTCGTTGGAGTTACCTTTTCTTTAGTATAGTCCCCGTCAGAAAGCTAGATTTAGTGGTAGCTACGCTGACCCTACGTTGTGTTTACTGGCTTGTCAACATGGCGTCCGTTATCGAAGGAGATCGAGCGGTGATGAAAATGATGAAGTGTTAGAAGTGTGGATGGAAGAAGGGTCTGATACTGAAGATCTAGGTGGATACTGGACTTCTGAAGAAGATCTAGATGATTCTGACGCGGAAATAGTCCTAGTCAACGAGAATCAGAGGTGACTGACAGCGAAGACGAATCGACTTCGTAGGTGACCGCGAAGACGAATGGACCGTCGCCATCGACATCAGAGAGAGAGGAATAGATGGAAACGGTGTTTACAGCAGACACAGACATCAATTCGGATGCAGAGGATGCCAAAAACCTTCTCTACTCCTCCAATGAACTGTACCACACAAAAGAAGACTATGCCAAGTAGGGCGCCTTCTTTCGCTCAGAGGGCCATTCTGAGACTTTTCTTCAATTCAGACAGAGACAGATTGCAGTGAGTAAGTGTATATTTTCTGATTTCACCTCTCTGACTTGCTAAAAAAATAAATCATTTTCAAGCATTTTTTTATCCTGTAGTCAATCATTAATCAATATAGTATGATGTGGAAATACAGATTTTTCAGAGCTGTTGTGCAAAATCGATCTCTTGACTATTAGTACAATACATTAGGTGTATAAAAAAAAGAAAATCAAAATTGCATGTACCTGGTGTAAAAAAAAAATTCCCCCAATTTTCTTACTGCATATTGTAACTATCCAGCACATCAGCTAGAAAGTGCAAATGATTATCTTTCTTGTGGTACCAACCATTAAACAGTTATTCTAAATTTGGACTTTGTGTGATTTTTTGCAAACTTGAAAAAACACTGCGTACAGAGGTAAATTTCCTAATGCTATCCCTGCGTAAGCAATGAGTTAATGGACACTGCGTCTCACTTGTTCAGCATGTGAACAGAAGAGGGTACGAATAATCATCTTGCATGCTGTGTGTTAAATTTTCGCATTTTGTCTGCAGTTCATCAAGGCAGTGATAAAGTGTTGTCAAGTTGTGGGTGACCACATGTTGTGTGTATACTCATACAGCACTCCTCCATTTGTCTGCAGTGTGTTGAGGCAGTGATAATGTGTTGTTATGGAGTTGTGGGTGACTGCAGATTGTGTGTGTACTCATAACGCGCTCCTTCATATGTGCAGTGTGTTGAGGCAGTGATAATGTGTTGTTGAGTTGTGGGTGACTGCAGATTGTGTGTGTACTCATACAGCACTCCTTCATTTGTCTGCAGTGTGTTGAGGCAGTGATAATGTGTTGTTGTGGAGTTGTGGGTGACTGCAGAGTGTGTGTGTACTCATACAGCACTCCTCCATTTTGTCTGCAGTACATCGAGGCTGTGAACCTGGAGCCCCAGACGCTGCACGAGGACCCGCAGCGCTACCACCAGGCCTGGAAGGACCTCGTTGGAGCCAAGTAGGTGTGCCAGCGTTGCAGCACTGCTTTTGGATTTGGTTTTCGGTCACGATCTTCGGTATTGATGAAGGCAAATGTATGGGTTTTATCTGGCAACATCACTCGTCATCTGGGGCCCATATCACTGTACTCTTTACTCCCTTATCATAAGGCCATCTCATTCACCAGAGAGTGCTGGGGAAGATTTTGAGAGGCCACAAGACCAAATGCTTTGATCTTTGTTCCAGTGGAATTCTTGTGCCTGGAGGCTTTGGAACAAGAGGCGTGGAAGGCAAGATTCTGGCTGCCAACTGGGCTCGCACAAAGAAAGTCCCCTACCTAGGTCAGTTTTGCTTCTCACTACATCCAGCCATCTGTGCTTCTCACAAGAGTAACTCACGACCAGAGCCACTCAATGCTGGAACCCCTGGCTGCTGAGCTTTTAGGGCCTGCTCCAGTAGCTCAGCCAGAGGCAGCCCCAAGCAGCCCAAGAGAATACCTGGGTGGCATCGGGGTCATATCATTCACTTCCAACCAACAATGCATGCAAACCCCCCTGGAGGACGGAGGCCAGCCCACACACAATGACAGTCTGGTCGCCAAGTGCCAAATACACTCCCAATAACATGACTACAGACATCTACCACTCAAATAAAAACTCACTCACCATTTCTTCCTGCAAGACAGTCTTCTAATTGCCAGAAATTACTCAGAAAATGACAAATGACTTCATACAATCTGCATGACATCACATTTGCCAGCAACTCTTCCCTACTTCCCTCCCCTTACCCCACCAGGAAATAACCTTAACTGCTTGTGACTGTCCTTTGTTGATAAAAGTGTGGTTTTTGTTGTGTGCCTTGTTTTGCAAGAGCCGAATGAAGGACAGACAGTTCTGGTGTATTTGCTGCTACCCTTGTCAAATAACATTTCTTCAATTTGCTTCCTTTTGATCCACAAATCAACAGCTGTATGGGTCTGTTATGAATGGTGAGAATCTGTTTGTCTGGACAGTGTGAATAGCAGTGCTTGGTGTGTTTGTAACACCTGATAGTTTGACACATTTTGACAAGTTGTTGTGTTTGTTCATTGTGTTGCAGCATTTGAATGGAGAACACTTGTCTACCAATTAGTTCCAACTACGTTGAAATGCTAACCTGGATCAGAATGAATGAATGAAACAAAATACCAGTCCAGTTAATTTACATGCGTGATACAAGGGGCTGAGATTGTCAAGAAACCCTGCAATCTTTTCTGCTTTCATGTCCTGTGTTTTTCTTTCTGTGGTGAGAATGGATTTTGCTGCATGCCTAATTGGTCTGAGAACTGACATTTCAGAATGTTAGGGAAGGAAGTGTGTCTGGGGTTGTTGGAAAAGGGTGGGACTTTTACTCAGCTTGCTTTCACTTTGCAGGGGTGTGCCTTGGCCTGCAGTGCGCAGTCATCGAGTTTTCCAGAAATGTACTCAAACTGAAGGATGCCAACTCTGAAGAGTTTGACAAGAATGCAGAGCACAAAGTGGTAAGACCGTCCAGTCCCCACACACACACAGTTACTGAGTCATGATTATGACCATCCTCCACAAAGTTAGTCTTAAGTCGATGGCTGGTGTTTGAAGTGTGGTGGTGTGCTTCTGTCCCTCTCCCCGGAGAGTGTGTTCTGTGTGTGTGTGTCTCTGTGTGTGTGTTTGTGTCTGTGTGTGTGTCTCGGTGTGTGTGTGTGTCTTTATGTGCGTGTCTGTGTGTGTGTGTCTCTTCGTGTGCGTCTCTGTGTGTGTGTCTGTGTGTGTGTGTGTGTGTGCCAACCTGAAGAAAGGTTTCATGCCTGTACAACTATGAGAAAATATCCTCCAACATTAGAAATGCTACAGAGCAAAGGTGAGACATGAAAAGTTGATTTCACACTACATTTTTCGGGTAAATCATTCCAGGACATGGAAATTTGGTGTCTCAGGGGCTTGTTGCTTACGCTGGGAACCTTGCAAATTATTTTAACCCTTACAGTGGTGCTAAAACGGTGGCGTTATGGGCTGCCATTGGTGCTAAAACACGAGCAAATTGAGCAGCACGCACACCTTTCATTAACTTTGAGATTGCTGATGAACCGTTACAGATAGACACATAAAGTAAAAACACAAAATGCTTGAAATTGAATGAACAATATTTTGGTGTGCAGTTCATAGGCTTTATTCAAATCCAGATTTTTTTGGGTCAAATTTTAAGGGGGGACACGGCCTGCAGAATTTCATGAAAAATTTTCAGAAATTGAGTTTCGTGTTAAGCGCGGATTTGGAATCTACAACATCTCCGCTACACGTGTGTGCGATCGATTTTGCTGGCTTAGGTTTCAAAGTATTTTAAACCAATTTATTTTGTAAGGTACCCACCGCTAGATTAAAAAAAAGTACTAACCAGGAAGCCAAAATGCACAGATTTGAAAGCTTAGTTTCAGCATCTTCCTTCCAAAGAACGCCACATGTTTGGTATCGCATCGAAGCTTCATTTCCCGGCTTTACGTTGCAACTGTTTCCGGTACCGAAGAATAATTACCGAAGGCACACGAAGTACAAATCGGATGCCAGTGCAAACCAATGGAAAGCTTCTAAATAACGGCCTGTCTCTCAGCTAGGCTCTGATTGGCCGCTTGTGTGCGTGATCACAGCGTGATCAGGCGGAAGTGGCTGGCGGAAACGGCCGAACCTTACTTCGACTGGCGGAAGTGGTAGGCGGAAACGGCCGAACCGTACTTCGGCTGTTTCCGGCCTGAACGTCGGCCGCCGAAGCAAACATCGGTTCTTTCCGAAGTGCGCTTACAGCTCGCGAAAGTTCGCGCTATCTCGATCGAGACAATTCCACGGAAGATGCAGAAATGGACGGAAAAAGCAAGCCCAGAAAAGAAATTAAGTCGTGTCAACAGCCTCTGGAGGTTGTGATACAACAGCGATCGCGTTCTCATCTACAGACACGGCACTGGACGAAGCTGTTATCACGGCGGAAGTTGCCGTGATTACGCGATTCTTACAGAAAACGGGAATGTTTTGCTACAGGTGATGCTTTTCACCTAATTATCCTGATATTTTGAATTAAGATAATAAGTTGAAAGTTTGCTACAATGATAACAAATAAACGACACATTCAATGAGTTATGTTATTAAATTGTATCTGTTATGGTTCAGTTGTAGTTAACGTTTAATCTTTCTCAAACTTTAAAGTCAATTTTCTCATAATGTGGTTTTTATTTCTACGGTAGTGATTTTCTCCCCAAAAATAAAGTCACTTAGGATTGAGATAGCTTTCTGAAATTGTGTGTGTATATTTATGAATAAATATTGCATTCAATAAGACCAATCAGAAAGGTGTAGCTGAATTTGCTTAATTTTTGTAAAAATTTAATTATGTTATGCCCGGAGCACATTTTTTGGTTACTTGTTCTAAATTTCACTAAAATTATTTAGAAGTGTTAGTAATCCACTTATTATATCTTATTGAATAATATAGACCTTCTTCTTTGTTTACAATCATTGTTGATCATAAAAAGGTTATTAATTAAAATTTCACGGAGGGGAGAAAATTGGTATGTTTATTTTTTAGTTATTTTGCTATAACTCAAGAACAACTAAGTCTTCAGCAATAAAATTTTGTTTAAATATACCTTCCAGTGTGTTTGTATTCTGTATAAAATTTCATTAGTATAGCTTTCATATTTGCTGAGTTATGATTTATTTTCTATTAATCGGTTTTTGTACGCCATGTCCCCCCTTAAATGGTAAACATTTGTGTGTTTTTCACTTCTTGAGAAATAAAACAGGTAAATCACTATGCAATAGTGGGTAAATACCATATAAACCCTACTGGATGTTTGCTTTAATCATCTGTGCATACTAATGTATCATTCTCTTTTACCAAAATGCACTCTTTAAATTACAATGCAAATTGGATGATCCAGGCATTAGAGAGGCAAAATGAAGTAATTCTGATTACCTATACTCCCTTTCACCTTAAGCAATATTCCTCAAATTATTGCAAATGTAGAAACTGAATAGCATCAATATGTGGATAATTCAACATGAAAACAGTCTGCAGTAAAGTTTGTCTCCTACATTCATGATTTGATCATTTGTCTGTAATAAAACTGAAAAATTCAACTGATTTTTGTCATTGAGACACAAGAAGAAGGCATTACACAATACACAAACATTTTCAAAAACTTACCTCAAACCAGCAATACTACAAAAGCATCAAGAAAATTGCTATATCGACTCCATCTGTGTTCCAATATGCTGGGATGAACGATTTCACAACGATGCCCATGAGGATCACAAGGGCAAGGAATGTTTTCGTTTCGTCACAGCTGACAGGCGACCAGTGTAACAATCGCGAATGAGGAAACGGCTCGTTGCTTCCAGTTTCCTCTCAGCATACATGTTTGTTTGCTCCATAAGCAAATTAAAAACAGTATCGTCCAGGAATAGGTTGAAAAAAGTCAATTGGCTCAGCGTCAGGTGATCTCGTGAACGGCGCGATTAGCCGCTCATCAGCTGTTCGCATCCACCCCTCCCTATCATCTTCTCCTACCTCTCGATCACTCGCAGCTTGAGAGATCGGCATTCTAGAACTAATTATAGCTTGCCTGATTATTTCATCCAAAGTTTACTCATCATCTTCATCTTCGGCAGCTGAAGGATTAAAATCTTCGAACAGATTTTGCGATCGCGACATGTTGCCTCAAGCGTCCATTTCGATTCGTACAGGATGTAGACCATAATTTCTACTATAACGCACATAGAACCGCCCTGATTGTTGATTGGCCAAGCTGTAGACTGTAGAGAAGCCTCTTCTGCATGAACTGGCATCAGTAAACGTAGAGCTATATGATAGGCTTGTACTTGGAGAGAGCCAGAACGCACGTGGTGTCAGAAACGACATATGCCGCGCTTACCACTGGCGGACCACGAAGGCGAGCGCGGCATATGCCGCGCTTACCACGATAAGGGTTAATAGGCCAGTGTCACCATGATGACAGCAGATGCTAAAGGCCGTCAAATGTTAGACACATGTTGACACTGGCCTATCATTCGCCAACTAGGTAGCCTAAGCAACACACCCCTGGCATGCATTCCTGCAACAAATGTGTCACTGCCCTAATGACCCTCGTACCCTGGCATGCATTCCTGCAGCAAATGTGTCACTGCCCTAATGACCCTCATACCTGGCATGCATTCCTGCAACAAATGTGTCACTGCCCTAATGACCCTCGTACCCTGGCATGCATTCCTGCAACAAATGTGTCACTGCCCTAATGACCCTCGTACCCTGGCATGCATTCCTGCAACAAATGTGTCACTGCCCTAATGACCCTTGTACCCTGGCATGCATTCCTGCAACAAATGTGTCACTGCCCTAATGACCCTCGTACCCTGGCATGCATTCCTGCAGCAAATGTGTGACTGCCCTAATGAGCCTCGTACCCTGGCATGCATTCCTGCAACAAATGTGTCACTGCCCTAATGACCCTCGTACCCTGGCATGCATTCCTGCAACAAATGTGTCACTGCCCTAATGACCCTCGTACCCTGGCATGCATTCCTGCAACAAATGTGTCACTGCCCTAATGACCCTCGTACCCTGGCATGCATTCCTGCAACAAATGTGTCACTGCCCTAATGACCCTCATAACATAATCTTTTCTGCATGGAGCTTCAAATCGACAGGCAAGATTTAGGATTGGTTTTGCTCTGACCGATTTCTCAGTTTTCGGTCTTTTATTTTCACTCATTCAGTTCATTAATCTTCAGGATATGTGTTTCCAATATTGCCTTGAAATCAAGTTATGACTCACTAACTGATCTTTTTGACTCACATGCGAAGCAAAAGTGAGTCTATGTACTCACCCGTGTCGTCCGTCCGGGTGTCCGGGCGTCCGTGAAAAACTTTAACGTTGGATTTTTCTCGGAGACTATTAAGTCTATCAACACCCAATTTGGCATGATGGTGTATGATGACAAGGCCTCAAAAAACATACATAGTGACTTGACCTTGCTTCAAGGTCAAGGTCGCAGGGGCCATAAATGTTGTCTAAAAAACAGCCATTTTTCACATTTTCTCAATTTTCTCTGAAGTTTTTGAGATTGGATACCTCACCTATATATGGTGTATAGGGCAAAGTAATCCCTATCTTTTGATACCAGTTTGGTTGACCTTGCTTCAAGGTCAAGGTCACAGGATCTCTTCAAAGTTGGATTGTATACATATTTTGAAGTGACCTTGACCCTGAACTATGGAAGATAACTCTTCCAAACTTCATAATATGTGGTGCACATGTTATACTTTCATCATGAGACACATTTGGTCACATATCATCAAGGTCAAGGTCACTTTGACCCTTATGAAATGTGACCAAAATGGGGTAGTGAACCACTAAAAGTGACCATATCTCATGGTAGAAAGTGCCAATAAGCACCATTGTGCTTCCTATGTCTTGAATTAACAGCTTTGTGTTGCATGACCTTGGATGACCTTGACCTTGGGTCAAGGTCACATGTATTTTGGTAGGAAAAATGTGTAAAGCATTTCTTTGTGTATGATGTCATTGGTAGGTTTAGTTGTTTGACCTTGACCTTGAAGGTCACCTGAAGGTCAAGGTCATGTAAAGGTCATGGTCAAGCATGTGAGTCGTATGGGCTTTGCCCTTCTTGTTTTAAAAGTTATAAGAATTGTGTCGTCGGTCTTTTTTTATCTCGAATTTCCCATGATTTAATCCACTTCATATCTTCTATATAACAACTTTTTACTCTATGCAGACTATGTTAAAATAGAAAACTTGCAAACGAAGAATGTAGAAATCACAATTCCCATCTTCGAGTCTGATATTGTCTGATACGTGTCCAAATGTGCAAACTGTTCCGTGTCTACTTTGAGTCTTCAGTTCTAACCAGCCTACGTGAAATCCGTCCATTTGAACTGTTCACAGGTGCAGCTGCAAACATGCAGCAAACAAACAGCGGCGAGGCTCATAGGAATGTCGCTGTTGGACATGTTGAAAATTGTAAGTATTGCATGAAGAAATTGACTGTTGAAAACTTTTTTAAAATCCATAGCAAGTTCTTCATGGAAACGTTGATTACATCTTTGCTCTTACGAGATGGCGGAATTGAAAAACAAAGAAATGGCCAGTCTGGGTTGAGAGTCCTTTCGAATACATTTTTTTTCACTAACAGTAATTTAATATTCCCAGAACAGCAAGAGTCATGCTCTTACTGCAAAACACCGCGAATAGCCCACTCCCTATGAAAACAAAATGTTCCCCCAATAGAAATCAGGAACTAACTTTACGGATAAAAAGAGACCAGAGACGTAGTCTGGAAATACGAATGTATTGCATTGCATTCTCCCAAGACTTTCAATCAACAGAGTAGGGAGAATGGAGAATAGAGCAATGAGTGACACTAGGAAAGGGCGATGGGAGGCGAGGGGAGGGGAGGGAGTTGGCGATGTGGTGGTGCGGAAGGAGGGGGTCATGGGTGGGGTGTGTGTGGTGTGCTTTGAAAACATTGGGTGTAGGAGGAGATGAGAATACTTTGTCACGAGTTGCCTCACTAAGGCTTGTACAAAGCGACCCAGTAAGTGTGACTTAAATTAATACTAATATGGTGTTTCGGAATGTTTCATTGTATGTGTTGAGTCTGCTGGAATATTCTAAAGCATAGTCTTTCTTAGTTCATAGTCTTGCTGAAAAGTTTTTTTAAGACCCTAAGAATATTTTGATGCAGCATTTCCAGGTCGCCACCAAGCAGTGTAGTTAAGATGCATCTGTAAGTGAATATTTGCTATGTTGCCATTCAAATATCATGTATGATTTACATACACATTCCAAATGTCTCTTTCAGTTACCCAGAACTTCTCATCAACAAACGGTAGGTTTGATGGGTGTTTTCTGTGTTTCTGCTTGACTCACAAATTAGGACTGCCAACTTTTCATCTGACTTCATAACTCTGACTTCTCGGCTGCACTGAACATTTGTACCGGGGCGGGGTGGATGTCAGCCAGAGATTTCCGTCTCGTTAGTGAGGTTTTTTATCTTGCTGTCCTCAAGGATGACAAACGTCACTATTGAGACGGAAATCTCTGGCTGTGACATCCATCCCGCCCCGGTACAAATGTACAGTGCAGCCGAGAAGTCAGAGTTATGAAGTCAGATGAAAAGTTGGCAGTCCTAATTTGTGATATCTGTCTTGGGCATCTCATTTTAGTTTTAGTCGAGAGATAA
>JAWQFJ010017167.1:0-7500 GCA_034096865.1 Theodoxus fluviatilis
GCTAGTTAGTTGTGCATGTTTTTTAAAATACCCTTTTCTATGTTACCTAGAGTCTGAATTAACAATATTTTACAAAGAAATGCACAAGCACATACATCAATGGTCAAACTATTCAAGAGAACTACAATCTGCAAATGGCCAACGTTGACTCCCATGTTGATTTCTGCGTCACATCATCAAAATCAGAAGGTGTCACGCACCATTCATTTGCTGGTAGAGGGTCACATACTTGACCAGCATGCACAAACACACATCTAGAAGCCAATTAAACTAACCTTACTTGCGTGCATGTTGTGCGTGTGCATGTGCATGTATGTGTGTGCGTGTGTGTGCGTGTGTGTATGTGTGTGTGCGCGTGTGTGTCTGTGTGCGTGCGTATGTGTACGTGAGTGGGTGTATGTATGTGCGTGTGTAATTCTGTGTGTGCGTGTGTAAGAATGAGTTTGCGTGCGTATGTGTGTGTAGGTCTGCGTGTCTGCGTACGCGTGTATGTGTGAGTGTGCATGTGTGTATTTGTGTGTGTGAGTGTGGGGGTCTATGCGTGAGTGCGTGCATATGTGTGTGTTTGGGGGGTGTGCGTGTGTATGTGTGTGTATGTGTGTGTGCGTGTGTGAGTGTCTGTGTGCGTGTGCGTGCGTGCACGTGCAGGTGTAATATGTACACGCAGAAGGACATATCTACAGGCTTAACTATCAATACCATTATCGTGGCTGTTATGTAATACTAATGGTGACACATACTGAGAGAACTGGGAACCAAAGGCCTTCCCTTGTATCTTTTTCTCTATTTTCCTATCTTTAAAAATGGGCTTATTTTGCTTCAATGAAATACCTTTTGTTATTAACTGCGGTTTTCCCACTCCACCCAGCTTTGGGATTCCAGTGCTATGAGGAAAGGAAAAGGAAATAATTAAAAGTTACGTCCCTTCGCAAAACAAAAGGCAGTATTATTTCCAGAAATTGGTTAGTTCTTCAAAGTACCGAAGTTGCCATAGAAAAAGTATGCGTCCTTTAGTTTGAAACAATCGAAGGAGAAAAATGAACGCAAATCGGAACTCATTGAGACATAGATAATTTACACAAAATGAACACTGTGGATTAGCAGTTGCAAGTTCTCGGTCGATTATCTCCCATGACACACACACCCCTCCCCTCTCCCCTCCACCCCACCCCACCCCCACCCCCCACCCCGACGATCGCGTTGAAAAGTTGCAAGTTCGTGATAACTGGGGAATAAATATCCTCCAGAAGATATCTTCCCACAATAGGAAACAACACATCAGCCTCTATCGTGACATGTCAAATAAGCCAGAGAGGTCAATAAATGTGCGGAGACAGCGAATGTTGTTGCGTCATAGGACAACGCGAGGGCCGAAGGTTCTGTAAGAGAGGTAACTGACCTCCCCATCCCCTAGAAAGGAGAGGAGGCAAGGGAGGAATTTGACATGAAACTGTTTGTTCAAAGGAAGATCTTCATTCTTTATTCTGAATTCAACAGTTCATTTCATGTCGATGTGTGAGGAGGGCACGTGCCGAACCCAATTCGAAACACCGGAAAGTACAGGTATGCTGGATGAAGTGCTTTGTCAGCTGAAAGCCAGACGTTCAAAGTAGAACTACAGGCAGCGACAAAGCGACAATGCACTTCAGAGGTTTGCCCATGAGAAAGATGGAGGATGCTGCCTTCGTGTTTAATCACGATACATGCCTAGTAGCCCTACATTGCACAAACGTCAGCGATCGTTTGCCTCTCAATTTTATGCTCCTACAAATATTGCAAAGCAAAGAAAAACAAAAACTCCCTTCCGATTCGTGGGCCCACAACAGTCGTCATCTCTTGTTGTAATTCAGACTTTTATTTACGGTTACGAACTCCATGAGATTTGACTGACCCACTGCTCGTTATCAGCATCCCATCGGGGTTAAATTTGCTATTCCTCCAAAATCCTGGCAGACAATTAACTTTTTGGAAGGGTTGGGGCATTCAGCGTGGCTGAGACTATAGTGAATAGTATATTATCTCTTTGTTCAGAATGGGGATGGGAGTGTCGAAGTCGTTTCAGAAGAAAAAAAATTATAGCCGGAGCACTTAGATGCCTTTCTAAGCCTTTGCTTACAGACCACTTTGATCACTTCTCCGCACCGAGAGGTTCTGACAGGTTTTGTAATGTATCGAAGTTTTTTCTCCTCGTGCTTCCAGTTGCATTGTGGTAGCCACTGCGGCATTCTGCTTGAACGGTTCGGTATAATTTCATATAACATTTCTCTAAACATTTCAATTGCTTACATCTGCGTTTTTCATATGCAATGAGCAGATGTCGACCTTTACTCGGTGCTAGCTCGGACACAAATACTTTTTTTAGTCAATGAACTATTTTCCTGCATGACAACGCCTAGATTCCTTTGTTAGCGGTATGTCACGGTGATCTTACCTTGCAAGTTCAATCAACTTTCCGCGCGTGCCAGACACAATTTTCATTCAATAGATCTGCAGGTGTTTGCGCCAGACGTACCGTTAATTAAAGTGCTTTGAGTCCACTTGTACATGTTTCCAAATTACTTCTCCTGGGCCCAGGGGGGAGTTCTGTCTGGGAAAAAGTTGACAAAGGACACCGTCAGGACTTTCAAATCCACTATTGGACAATCTGAGCAGAGCAAGCCCCTGAGGTCATGGCAACCTCAGGACAGGCACATCTGCCGCGCCATGTGCAAGGGGAGAGCCCCGGGGAGCTCTGATTCATTTCCCATTACCTATAATACTTAATGCGGCAAAGCGCCCCGGTGCGCTCTGACCTACTTCCCATTACCTATAATGCTTAATGCGGCAAAGCGCCCCGGGGCGCTCTGACCTACTTTCCATTACCTATAATGCTTAATGCGGCAAAGCGCCCCGGGGCGCTCTGACCTACTTCCCATTACCTCTAATGCTTAATGCGGCAAAGCGCCCCGGGGCGCTCTGACCTACTTCCCATTACCTTTAATGCTTAATGCGGCAAAGCGCCCCGGGGCGCTCTGACCTACTTTCCATTACCTATAATGCTTAATGCGGCAAAGCGCCCCGGGGCGCTCTGACCTACTTCCCATTACCTATAATGCTTAATGCGGCAAAGCGCCCCAGGGCGCTCTGACCTACTTTCCATTACCTCTAATGCTTAATGCGGCAAAGCGCCCCGGGGCGCTCGCCTTATACAACGCGCGGCTACTGGGGAGTGGGTGGGCGGAGCTTCTGGAGACGGACAACATTATTAGACTCATACGAGGAGAGGGGTGTGGAAAGGACAGCCAACCTGGCGGACCTCTCAAACTAGCGGGCCACAGCATCTGATTGGCAAGCGATCTTGGTTGGTTAATTCGCAGTGAATTCGCAGTGATTCACACACAGAATACCTTTTAACATATGAAGATTCGAACAATTTGATCAAACGCAGCCAATCAGATGCAGTAGCCCGCCAGTTTGAGAGGCTCGCCAGCTCGACTGTCTTTCCCACACCCCTCTCCTCGGACGAGTCCACAAGTATGGCCCATCTCCGGAAGCTCTTCCGCTGTGGTCTGGTGGAGACGTCACACAGGACACAGAGGCTACGTGTATTAGGCCTCAGGGCTACTGCCCACGCAACGCTCCTCTCTCACCTCATCTGGACCAAAGCTGATCAAGTGAGAAGAGGGCGAGACCGCGAGGAGACAGAGTTACCGAATAGGACGTCAGAAAGCGGGAATGTTAGGTCGAGTTCCTTAATCTGCACCTATAAAACCATTTAAATTTCACATGGCCAACATAGATCGTGTGTGTGTGTGTGTGTGTGTGTGTGTGTGTGTGTGTTTGTGTGTGTGTGTGTGTGTGTGTTTGAGAGAGAGAGAGAGAGAGAGAGAGAGAGAGAGAGAGAGAGAGAGAGAGAGAGAGAGAGAAAGAGGTAGAGAGAGGGAGAGAGAGAGACACTCAGAGAAAGAAAGATACCCACAGAGAGAGAGAGAGAGACATCTAGAGAGAAAGGGAGAGAGAGAGAAAAAGAGAGAGAGACAGAGAAAGAGAGATACCCAGAAAGAGAGAAAGACACCCATAGAGAGACATCCAGAGAGAGAAAGAAAGAGAGAGTGAGAGAGAGAGATAGAGAGAGACAGAGAGAGAGGAAGAGAGACACCTAGAGAGATAGAGACACCCAGAGAGAGAGACACCCAGAGTGAGAGAGAGAGAGACACCCAGAGAGAGAGAGACACCCAGAGGGAGAGAGACACCCAGAGAGAGAGGGAGAGAGAGAGGGAGAGAGAGAAAGAAAGAGATCGAAAGAGAGAAAGAGAGAGAGACAGAGACATCCACAGAGAGAGACACCCAGAGAAAGACACCCAGCGAAAGACACCCTGAGAGAAAGAGAGAAAGAAAGAGAAAAAGAGAGAGAGAGAAAGAGAGAAAAAAGAGAGAGATATACATCCACAGAGAGAAACACCCAGAGAAAGAGAGGAAGATAGAGAGACCCAGAGAGCGAGAGAGAGAGACACTCAGAGAGAGTGAGAGAGAGAGACACTCAGAGAGAGTGAGAGAGATAGACACCCAGAGAACGAGAGAGAGAAAGACCCACATAGGATGACAACGAGAGAGAGAGAGAGAGAGAGAGAGACAGACAGACACACAAACAGACAGACAGACTGACAGACAGACAGACAGACAGACAGACACACAGACAGACAGACAGACTGACAGACAGACAGACAGACAGACAGACAGACAGACAGACAGACAGACAGACAGACAGACAGACAGACAGACAGACAGACAGACAGACAGACAGACAGACAGACAGACAGACAGACAGTGACAGAAAGAGGACTGACAAGCAGAGACAACAACATCAACATAGTTTATTCGTCTATGTCATCAGCCTGTGTCGAAATTAAGATGATCCATACCAAGCGGAATCAGTCAATACGAATTGTTATACATCAAGACTAATCACAAGTCTTGCAACTAGAATTTTCATGTGTTTGTAGCAAAACTGTACAAACGTGAAAAGGAACGCTGGCAAAACCGAGAACAGACTTGACTTGTTGAGCAAATTTTAAAGTTAAACTGAAGAGTCTTAGCAGAGAAGATTATCCAGATGTCTTATTGTACTGTCTCCATGCAAGTTAAGTATTATTCCACTGTCACCCTGCAAGTTAAGTCTTATTCCACTGTCTCCCTGCAAGTAAAGTTTTATTCCACTGTCTCCATGCAAATTAAATCTTATTCCACTGTCTCCCTGCAAGTAAAGTTTTATTCCACTGTCTCCATGCAAATTAAATCTTATTCCACTGTCTTCCTGCAAGTTAAGTCTTATTCCACTGTCTTCCTGCAAGTTAAGTCTTAGTCCACTGTCTCCCTGCAAGTAAAGTTTTATTCCACTGTCTTCCTGCAAGTTAAGTTTTATTCCACTGTCTCCCTGCAAGTTAAGTTTTATTCCACTGTCTCCCTGCAAGTTAAGTTTTATTCCACTGTCTCACTGCAAGTAAAGTTTTATTCCACTGTCTTCCTGCAAGTTAAGTTTTATTCCACTGTCTCCCTGCAAGTAAAGTTTTATTCCACTGTCTTCCTGCAAGTTAAGTTTTATTCCACTGTCTCCCTGCAAGTTAAGTTTTATTCCACTGTCTCCATGCAAATGAAATCTTATTCCACTGTCTCCCTGCAAGCAAAGATTATAGGTACCTATAATCTTTGCTGCAAGTTAAGTCTTATTCCACTGTCTCCCTGCAAGTTAAGTTTTATTCCACTGTCTCCCTGCAAGTTAAGTTTTATTCCACTGTCTCACTGCAAGTAAAGTTTTATTCCACTGTCTTCCTGCAAGTTAAGTTTTATTCCACTGTCTCACTGCAAGTAAAGTTTTATTCCACTGTCTTCCTGCAAGTTAAGTTTTATTCCACTGTCTCCCTTCAAGCAAAGTCTCTCCCACGCACCATCCATTCCGCAACGCGTAGAACCTCCTCTGTGTTTATCACCTTTACTGAAGCGGCATGAGCCCCATATTTAGACTGTCCAGTCAAATCACTTGCTTGGGATGAAACGCCTTCAATGTGTACTAAAGACAGATAAAGAGACATAGAGAAGTGCAATGATCTTGCATCTGAATGACAGCTATTGTTGATTGCCCTTGTCGAACTTCAGGGCATTTTGATAGCGACATCACAATATAGGCAGAGAACGACAGCACGATGTTTGAACAGACTTTGGAATCAGGCAGTACGCACCATTCTGTCGCCTTTTCGAGATTCAAACTTAAGTGAAAAGGCACAGCACGATAACTTCATCAAATCAGCCCGAAGTTACAGCGAATACCTACCAACTGTTATCAAACAGGCGAAGCAGTCCATCGGCCAGTCAGATGTTTCCTACTAATCTGTCTTTGCATGTATGATCTCGTATGCCTGAACTGGAAATCCTTCCCGAGATTTTTCTTTAGATTTGTCGTTCTTTTAATAAATCTCAACAATATACTCGAAGACAGCGACTTCAGCGTGAACGGGAGACACGGCCTAAAGGAGTCATAAGGTGAGCTCAAGACCTTTATCACAGAAGAAGCATTTAAAGCAAGCACATTTTTAGCATTTTTCTTCGGAGACCTTATTGTGCGTTTGCTGTCAATACCATAATTGTTCTTTCGGACATCTGTTATGCAGAACGTAAGGTACGATGTTTTCAACCGCCTTTTCACTCCCATTTACTCATTACCAGTGATGACTGATCCCCCATCGCTTTGGGGAAGTACGTAATTACTAGGTATTGTATTTTATCCAAGTAACCATGCACGAACAAACACAGAGACGACAACAGATGAAAAGTTTTGTAAATGGCCGCAATAACACTCCATGGTTCCCGGTCGCTGTCAGTTTTCCTTTTCCATCGACCTTTGTGATCAAATCGTTGCTCCTGCTTTGTCTCCTCCGCACTCCGTATTCCTGACCTCATGGAAGAAGACCAGACTCCCCTGTCATCCGCCTTCCACTCCCAGGCAGGTTGGTACGTATGTACGTAGATAACGTAAATAGGTATGCAGGCAGGCAAGTAGGCAGGCAGGCAGGCAGGCAGGATGGCAAGTAGGCAGGCAGGCAGGCAAGTAGGCAGGCAGGCAGGCAGGTAGGTAGGTGGATACGTAGGTGAGTGGGTTTTAAGTAGTTGGTAGGTAGGGCTGGTAGGGTAGGGTAGGTTAGGGTAGGGTAGGGTAGGGTACGGTACGGTACGGTACGGTACGGTACGGTACGGTACGGTACGGTACGGTACGGTACGGTACGGTACGGTACGGTACGGTACGGTACGGTAGGGTAGGGTAGGGTAGGGTAGGGTAGGGTAGGGTAGGGCAAGGTAGGGTAGGTGGATGGATGGATGGATGGTTGGGTGGGTGGGTAGGGTAGGGTAGGGTAGGGTAGGGTAGGGCAGGGTAGGGTAGGTGGATGGATGGATGGTTGGGTGAGTGGGTAGGCCGGTACGCACGTAGGTGAGTAGACAAGTAGGTAGGTGGGTAGGTAGGTAGATAGG
>JAWQFJ010017167.1:12500-20000 GCA_034096865.1 Theodoxus fluviatilis
CACTTTGACCAGCTGGAGCCCGACACCTCCATTTCACAGCATAAGCACACGGAAGGCAAGGAGTATGCTGGAGTCCAAACTCGAAAAGATTTAACCAAACCGGCAAATGATTGATGCGTTTTAATACGATTTCCTTTGAAAGTCTGGACCGCAAATTGCACCAATCCACAGCAATCGACGATGTGGCAGTGTAAGATGTTTGCCCGTCATAAAGCATTTGATAGCGATATTCTTGAACAGTCGCCATACCGTGTCCCGGTTGACACTGCAGTCGCCCTTCGTTGTACCGTTTTGTAGTCCAACAGTTGTCGAACAGTTGTTGCACAGTTGTTGAAGAGTTGTCGGACAGTTGCCAAACAGTAGTAGCACAGTTGGTGAACAGTTGTTGAACGGTTGTCGAACTGTTGTGGCACAGTTGTTGATCAGTTGTCGAACATTTGTTGCACATTTCTTGAACAGTTGTTGCACAGTTGATGAGTTGTTGTCAAGCAGTTGTCGAACAGTTGTTGCACAGTTGGTGAACAGTTGTCGAACAGTCGTCGAACAGTTGTCAAACAGTTGTGGAACAGTTGTGGAACAGTTGTCAAATAGTTGTCGAACAGTTGTTGCACAGCTGTTGAACTGTTGTTGAACAGGTGTTAAAGAGTTGTTAAACAGTTGTCATACAGTTGTTGCACAGCTATTGAACAGTTGTTAAACAGTTGTTGCACAATTGTTGAACAATTGTAAACAGTGGTCGAACAGTTGTGGCGCAGTTGTTAAACAGTTGTTGAACAGGTGTTAAAGAGTTGTTGAACAGTTGTCATAAAGTTGTTGAACAGTTGTGTGTGTGTGTGTGTGTGTGTGTGTGTGTGTGTGTGTGTGTGTGTGTGTGTATGTGTGTGTTTGTGTGTGTGTGTGTGTGTGTGTGTGTGTGTGTGAGTGTGTGTGTGTGTGTGTGTGTTAATGAGTGTGTGTGTGTGAGCGTGTTTGTCTGTCTGTCTGTCTGTCTGTCTGTCTGTCTGTCTGTCTGTCTGTCTGTCTGTCTGTCTGTCTGTCTGTCTGTCTGTCTGTCTGTCTGTCTGTCTGTATGTCTGTAGGTCTGTTTTAACAAACACACTCGACTTGCATGACAGTCACAAAGAAAAATGACCGCGGTAGTTGTCTTACCCTTGCTTTTGAGTTTAACAGATACAGTCGCCCTCTATCTTTAAGAGTGCGGAGCGACCTAAAACTCATTACACTCCTATTTCTGTAGTTGCTTGTGGTCATAATTTATATTGGCATTCTCATAACTTCGAGCCACACCTCCTCGCATCCTCCTTCAGCAAAGGAACCCATCAAAGAATGCCGCTGGTTAAATTAAGTGACGAGTCGTGTCGTTTGACAGATATGGGAATCGTGCCTACTACGTCCTGGTTGTCAAAGTCCAGCTTTGTATCGTATCAACGTTTTTAGGCTGGTTCTGAAAACGCTGTGATGGTTGCACGCCTTGAATTCGCTTTGCATTACTGTCTAAGTCTGTTTACTTTTGCACGTTGGCACTCTGATCCTTCATCCTGCACGTGCAGTCAATAATTACTTAGAGCTGCTTTTGGGGTCTCATCTGGGCCACAATGATGAATATCCTCAGCTATCTTTTCTCTCATTCACACTTTATGTATAACAGGTCCGGTTTTTTGTTTTGTGATAGAACAATTCCCGACATCACATCATCATCAACATCATCATCATCATCATCATCATCATCATCATCATCATCATCATCATCATCATCATCATCATCATCATCATCATCATCATCATCATCTGTCATCTTCGTCGTCAGTATTTTAGTAGACATCGGTGTAGTGTTGGCGATCATCAGTGTTATTATCGTTGTCGTTGTTAGTGGCGGTAGTGTTGCTGCATTACCACTACCACTGCTGCTGTGCTGATGCTATCCCACCATCATCCCACTATCACGACAATGAACACTACCCTTCTACCACTACTGCCTGTCGCGTGATAAGCGACGACAATAAGGGTGATGTGGGTTAGTCACCTCTTTTGTAAATAAACGGGGTAAAATTATCTTCTCCATGTTCGCGGCCACACACCTGCCGCTGTGGGCGTGGCCACCGCGTAATGGAATGTCACAGTTTCGCTCCGGAGTGAACCCGAGGGGGAGAGGGGTCTTCGGAGGGGTTATAGTGAGCGAGATCTACGGGGTCTACTCGTTTGCTAACAGGGGTCTGTGGGTCGCGGGGGTCTTGATGAGTAGTGATTGGAGAAGGTAGTGGGAGCGGGAAATCTCTCGTTAGTGATTGGCGATTAATCACGTGAGAGAAGGACGCGTGGGCTTGATTGCGTCTAAGAGCTCAGTACACTTTTCCGTCGGTTGGATGGAGGGAGTAGGTACGCATCCTCTGGGTCGTTGATGCGGGAGCTGCGCGGTGTGGCTCGTGGGCGAAGTCTGGTCGCCCCGTGGAATTTCTCTCCGTATCAACTCTGGTAGCAGTTGATTCGTACGAGACTGGAAGTGGAGTTTTCCGCTGGCTAAGACGGAACTTCTGAGGATTTTCACCACGGCCTGGGACTGAGGTGATTATCCGCCGCCATATTGCTTTTGCCACTCGGGGAAATTGATTTGCGAATCTGGGTGGAAAATAAGTCTATTGTTGGGTACGGGATTCGTATTTTCTATGGATGGGGTAAATCTATAGGATCAAAGGGGTGAGTAATGAAGCTTTGAATTTAAGCTGACTCGCGGGGAGCGAGTGAAGCCTTTTTCTAATTGGGCATCGGGTTGGGATGCGCCACTTGAACCTTAAATTCGTGTATGAATGGGCTTCGCAAGGAAATGGGGTAGTTGGATTATTGGGGCGAAACCTTGTGTGTTTTAGGCTGCCCCTCTTCCTCGTTCTTCTCCTTTGTGGATCTTCGTCGTTATCTTCGCCGTCGCCGTCGTCGTGCTGCCGTCGTCACGCGATGTCTACTATGGGCGTATCGACTACTTGCGGGAGCAGTGGGCTTCCCGCCTAATCCTCTACGTTTCCACTGGTTCACCTTCCTGTTTGGTATCTTCGTATTCCACGAGTGCTGCGTCTTCTTGGTGGAGCCTTGCAGTACTGTCTTCTCGAGTCCGCACGGGTGGAACTCGTGGTCGTCGTCTCCGACGGAATGCTGCGTTTGGCCGGGAGTGACCGGGACGCGAGGCTGGGAGCGACATCTGAGACGCCGGAGCGTTTCGTCAAGCCGTCTTGGTTCTAACGGCTGTTGCAAGTATCGTTTTCTCGTTCGTAGCTAGGTAGCTACAATTTCGTTGAGACAGGTCAGGACTGACAGTTAAAAGTCTAACGAAAGCCACTTTGGGTAAAGTGGGAGGGAAAGTCCGCACGGAGCGGCCTGTACAATCAGGGGAGATTGTGTCAGAGGCAGAGGGTGAGGGGAGAAATGCTAGCGTGTACATTCGCAGTGAGGCGGTGTCTTAGCGCGGCTGTATTGTCGCAGGGTAGACAATGCGACGGAAGGGGAGAGTGATTCATCAATTGATTCTTCTACAGAATGGTATCTATCACTCTAGCTCTGGGGACTGTGGTACTCTGCCGAAGTTTGGAATCGTCTTCTAAACTGTTATTGACTTGGAGAATCGAGCGTGACGCTCGCAAGTCAAGGTAAAAAGTTTAGAAGACGATTCCAAACTTCGGCAGAGTTACCACAGTCCCCAGAGCTAGAGCGATAAATACCATTCTGTAGAAGAATCAATTGATGAATCACTCTCCCCTTCCGTCGCATTGTCTACCCTGCGACAATACAGCCGCGCTAAGACACCGCCTCACTGCGAATGTACACGCTAGCATTTCTCCCCTCACCCTTCTGCCTCTGACACAATCTCCCCTGATTGTACAGGCCGCTCCGTGCGGACTTTCCCTCCCACTTTACCCAAAGTGGCTTTCGTTAGACTTTTAACTGTCAGTCCTGACCTGTCTCAACGAAATTGTAGCTACCTAGCTACGAACGAGAAAACGATACTTGCAACAGCCGTTAGAACCAAGACGGCTTGACGAAACGATCCGGCGTCTCAGATGTCGCTCCCAGCCTCGCGTCCCGGTCACTCCCGGCCAAACGCAGCATTCCGTCGGAGACGACGACCGCGAGTTCCACCCGTGCGGACTCGAGAAGACAGTACTGCAAGGCTCCACCAAGAAGACGCAGCACTCGTGGAATACGAAGATACCAAACAGGAAGGTGAACCAGTGGAAACGTAGAGGATTAGGCGGGAAGCCCACTGCTCCCGCAAGTAGTCGATACGCCCATAGTAGACATCGCGTGACGACGGCAGCACGACGACGGCGACGGCGAAGATAACGACGAAGATCCACGAAGGAGAAGAACGAGGAAGAGGGGCAGCCTAAAACACACAAGGTTTCGCCCCAATAATCCAACTACCCCATTTCCTTGCGAAGCCCATTCATACACGAGTTTAAGGTTCAAGTGGCGCATCCCAACCCGATGCCCAATTAGAAAAAGGCTTCACTCGCCCCCCCGCGAGTCAGCTTAAATTCAAAGCTTCATTACTCACCCCTTTGATCCTATAGATTTACCCCATCCATAGAAAATACGAATCCCGTACCCAACAATAGACTTATTTTCCACCCAGATTCGCAAATCAATTTCCCCGAGTGGCAAAAGCAATATGGCGGCGGATAATCACCTCAGTCCCAGGCCGTGGTGAAAATCCTCAGAAGTTCCGTCTTAGCCAGCGGAAAACTCCACTTCCAGTCTCGTACGAATCAACTGCTACCAGAGTTGATACGGAGAGAAATTCCACGGGGCGACCAGACTTCGCCCAACGAGCCACACCGCGCAGCTCCCGCATCAACGACCCAGAGGATGCGTACCTACTCCCTCCATCCAACCGACGGAAAAGTGTACTGAGCTCTTAGACGCAATCAAGCCCACGCGTCCTTCTCTCACGTGATTAATCGCCAATCACTAACGAGAGATTTCCCGCTCCCACTACCTTCTCCAATCACTACTCATCAAGACCCCCGCAACCCACAGATCCCCTGTTAGTAAACGAGTAGACCCCGTAGATCTCGCTCACTATAACCCCTCCGAAGACCCCTCTCCCCCTCGGGTTCACTCCGGAGCGAAACTGTGACATTCCATTACGCGGTGGCCACGCCCACAGCGGCAGGCGTGTGGCCGCGAACATGGAGAAGATAATTTTACCCTGTTTATTTACAAAAGGAGGTGACTAACCCACATCACCCTTATTGTCGCCGTTTATCACGCGACAGGCAGTAGTGGTAGAAGGGTAGTGTTCATTGTCGTGATAGTGGGATGATGGTGGGATAGCATCAGCACAGCAGCAGTGGTAGTGGTAATGCAGCAACACTACCGCCACTAACAACGACAACGATAATAACACTGATGATCGCCAACACTACACCGATGTCTACTAAAATACTGACGACGAAGATGACAGATGATGATGATGATTGTGTGATGAGTGATGGATGATGATGATGATGATGTGATGATGATGATGATGATGATGTTGATGATGATGTGATGTCGGGAATTGTTCTATCACAAAACAAAAAACCGGACCTGTTATACATAAAGTGTGAATGAGAGAAAAGATAGCTGAGGATATTCATCATTGTGGCCCAGATGAGACCCCAAAAGCAGCTCTAAGTAATTATTGACTGCACGTGCAGGATGAAGGATCAGAGTGCCAACGTGCAAAAGTAAACAGACTTAGACAGTAATGCAAAGCGAATTCAAGGCGTGCAACCATCACAGCGTTTTCAGAACCAGCCTAAAAACGTTGATACGATACAAAGCTGGACTTTGACAACCAGGACGTAGTAGGCACGATTCACATATTTGTCAAACGACACGACTCGTCACTTAATTTAACCAGCGGCATTCTTTGATGGGTTCCTTTGCTGAAGGAGGATGCGAGGAGGTGTGGCTCGAAGTTATGAGAATGCCAATATAAATTATGACCACAAGCAACTACAGAAATAGGAGTGTAATGAGTTTTAGGTCGCTCCGCACTCGTTAAAGAGAGAGGCGACTGTATCTGTTAAACTCAAAAGCAAGGGTAAGACATACCTACCGCCGGTCATTTTTCTTTGTGACTGTCATGCAAGTCGAGTGTGTTTGTTAAAACAGACCGACAGACAGACAGACAGACAGACAGACAGACAGACAGACAGACAGACAGACAGACAGACAGACAGACAGACAGACAGACAGACAGACAGACAGACAGACAGACAGACAAACACGCTCACACACACACACTCATTAACACACACACACACACACACACTCACACACACACACACACACACACACACACACACACAAACACACACATACACACACACACACACACACACACACACACACACACACACACACACACACACACAACTGTTCAACAACTTTATGACAACTGTTCAACAACTCGTTAACACCTGTTCAACAACTGTTTAACAGCTGCGACACAACTGTTCGACCACTGTTTACAATTGTTCAACAAGTGTGCAACAACTGTTTAACAACTGTTCAATAGCTGTGCAACAACTGTATGACAACTGTTCAACAACTCTTTAACACCTGTTCAACAACAGTTCAACAGCTGTGCAACAACTGTTCGACAACTATTTGACAACTGTTCCACAACTGTTCCACAACTGTTTGACAACTGTTCGACGACTGTTCGACAACTGTTCACCAACTGTGCAACAACTGTTCGACAACTGCTTGACAACAACTCATCAACTGTGCAACAACTGTTCAAGAAATGTGCAACAAATGTTCGACAACTGATCAACAACTGTGCCACAACAGTTCGACAACCGTTCAACAACTGTTCACCAACTGTGCTACTACTGTTTGGCAACTGTCCGACAACTCTTCAACAACTGTGCAACAACTGTTCGACAACTGTTGGACTACAAAACGGTACAACGAAGGGCGACTGCAGTGTCAACTGGCGACTGTTCAAGAATATCGCTATCAAATGCTTTATGACGGGCAAACATCTTACACTGCCACATCGTCGATTGCTGTGGATTGGTGCAATTTGCGGTCCAGACTTTCAAAGGAAATCGTATTAAAACGCATCAATCATTTGCCGGTTTGGTTAAATCTTTTCGAGTTTGGACTCCAGCATACTCCTTGCCTTCCGTGTGCTTATGCTGTGAAATGGAGGTGTCGGGCTCCAGCTGGTCAAAGTGAAATCTTGCAACGAGGGAACGGGTTAGTGGCGACTGTGGAATCTTTTCCCACTTCCGTTTCCAGCTTGACGGCCACTGCGCAAATCTTCCAAATGCCGAATGTGCGTAGTGATAACTTGATTTTTCAAACGATCGAAATTTCACATACCATAGAAAACGACACGCTATTTTACCAACATATTAAGATGTAAATAATGAATACTGATAAATTCATTCAGTTGTGGATTATTTTTCCAAGTAACAGCATTTGAAGAATTATTATCCACTTCTAATGTAAAAT
>JAWQFJ010017167.1:25000-32373 GCA_034096865.1 Theodoxus fluviatilis
CTACCCTACCCTACCCTACCCTACCCTACCCTACCCTACCCTACCCTAACCTACCCTACCCTACCAGCCCTACCTACCTACTTAAAACCCACTCACCTACGTACCCACCTACCTACCTGCCTGCCTGCCTGCCTGCATACTTGCCTGCCTGCCTGCCTACTTGCCATCCTGCCTGCCTGCCTGCCTACTTGCCTGCCTGCATACCTATTTACGTATCTACGTACATACGTACCTACCTGCCTGGGAGTGGAAGGCGGATGACAGGGGAGTCTGGTCTTCTTCCATGAGGTCGGGAATACGGAGAGCGGAGGAGACAAAGCAGGAGAAACGATTTGATCACAAAGGTCGATGGAAAAGGAAAACTGACAGCGACCGGGAACCATGGAGTGTTATTGCGGCCATTTACAAAACTTTTCATCTGTTGTCGTCTCTGTGTTTGTTCGTGCATGGTTACTTGGATAAAATACAATACCTAGTAATTACGTACTTCCCCAAAGCGATGGGGGATCAGTCATCACTGGTAATGAGTAAATGGGAGTGAAAAGGCGGTTGAAAACATCGTACCTTACGTTCTGCATAACAGATGTCCGAAAGAACAATTATGGTATTGACAGCAAACGCACAATAAGGTCTCCGAAGAAAAATGCTAAAAATGTGCTTGCTTTAAATGCTTCTTCTGTGATAAAGGTCTTGAGCTCACCTTATGACTCCTTTAGGCCGTGTCTCCCGTTCACGCTGAAGTCGCTGTCTTCGAGTATATTGTTGAGATTTATTAAAAGAACGACAAATCTAAAGAAAAATCTCGGGAAGGATTTCCAGTTCAGGCATACGAGATCATACATGCAAAGACAGATTAGTAGGAAACATCTGACTGGCCGATGGACTGCTTCGCCTGTTTGATAACAGTTGGTAGGTATTCGCTGTAACTTCGGGCTGATTTGATGAAGTTATCGTGCTGTGCCTTTTCACTTAAGTTTGAATCTCGAAAAGGCGACAGAATGGTGCGTACTGCCTGATTCCAAAGTCTGTTCAAACATCGTGCTGTCGTTCTCTGCCTATATTGTGATGTCGCTATCAAAATGCCCTGAAGTTCGACAAGGGCAATCAACAATAGCTGTCATTCAGATGCAAGATCATTGCACTTCTCTATGTCTCTTTATCTGTCTTTAGTACACATTGAAGGCGTTTCATCCCAAGCAAGTGATTTGACTGGACAGTCTAAATATGGGGCTCATGCCGCTTCAGTAAAGGTGATAAACACAGAGGAGGTTCTACGCGTTGCGGAATGGATGGTGCGTGGGAGAGACTTTGCTTGAAGGGAGACAGTGGAATAAAACTTAACTTGCAGGAAGACAGTGGAATAAAACTTTACTTGCAGTGAGACAGTGGAATAAAACTTAACTTGCAGGAAGACAGTGGAATAAAACTTTACTTGCAGTGAGACAGTGGAATAAAACTTAACTTGCAGGGAGACAGTGGAATAAAACTTTACTTGCAGGGAGACAGTGGAATAAGACTTAACTTGCAGCGAAGATTATAGGTACTATAATCTTTGCTAGCAGGGAGACAGTGGAATAAGATTTCATTTGCATGGAGACAGTGGAATAAAACTTAACTTGCAGGGAGACAGTGGAATAAAACTTAACTTGCAGGAAGACAGTGGAATAAAACTTTACTTGCAGGGAGACAGTGGAATAAGACTTAACTTGCAGGAAGACAGTGGAATAAGATGTAACTTGCAGGGAGACAGTGGAATAAGACTTAACTTGCAGGGAGACAGTGGAATAAGACTTAACTTGCAGGGAGACAGTGGAATAAGACTTAACTTGCAGGGAGACAGTGGAATAAGACTTAACTTGCAGGGAGACAGTGGAATAAGACTTAACTTGCAGGAAGACAGTGGAATAAGACTTAACTTGCAGGGAGACAGTGGAATAAGATTTAATTTGCATGGAGACAGTGGAATAAAACTTTACTTGCAGGGAGACAGTGGAATAAGACTTAACTTGCAGGGTGACAGTGGAATAAGATTTAATTTGCATGGAGACAGTGGAGTAAGATTTAACTTGCAGGGTGACAGTGGAATAATACTTAACTTGCATGGAGACAGTACAATAAGACATCTGGATAATCTTCTCTGCTAAGACTCTTCAGTTTAACTTTAAAATTTGCTCAACAAGTCAAGTCTGTTCTCGGTTTTGCCAGCGTTCCTTTTCACGTTTGTACAGTTTTGCTACAAACACATGAAAATTCTAGTTGCAAGACTTGTGATTAGTCTTGATGTATAACAATTCGTATTGACTGATTCCGCTTGGTATGGATCATCTTAATTTCGACACAGGCTGATGACATAGACGAATAAACTATGTTGATGTTGTTGTCTCTGCTTGTCAGTCCTCTTTCTGTCACTGTCTGTCTGTCTGTCTGTCTGTCTGTCTGTCTGTCTGTCTGTCTGTCTGTCTGTCTGTCTGTCTGTCTGTCTGTCTGTCTGTCTGTCTGTCTGTCTGTCTGTCTGTCTGTCTGTCAGTGTCTGTCTGTCTGTCTGTCTGTCTGTCTGTCTGTCTGTCAGTCTGTCTGTCTGTTTGTGTGTCTGTCTGTCTGTCTCTCTCTCTCTCTCTCTCGTTGTCATCCTATGTGGGTCTTTCTCTCTCTCGTTCTCTGGGTGTCTATCTCTCTCACTCTCTCTGAGTGTCTCTCTCTCTCACTCTCTCTGAGTGTCTCTCTCTCTCGCTCTCTGGGTCTCTCTATCTTCCTCTCTTTCTCTGGGTGTTTCTCTCTGTGGATGTATATCTCTCTCTTTTTTCTCTCTTTCTCTCTCTCTCTTTTTCTCTTTCTTTCTCTCTTTCTCTCAGGGTGTCTTTCGCTGGGTGTCTTTCTCTGGGTGTCTCTCTCTGTGGATGTCTCTGTCTCTCTCTCTTTCTCTCTTTCGATCTCTTTCTTTCTCTCTCTCCCTCTCTCTCTCCCTCTCTCTCTGGGTGTCTCTCTCCCTCTGGGTGTCTCTCTCTCTCTGGGTGTCTCTCTCTCTCTCACTCTGGGTGTCTCTCTCTCTGGGTGTCTCTATCTCTCTAGGTGTCTCTCTTCCTCTCTCTCTGTCTCTCTCTATCTCTCTCTCTCACTCTCTCTTTCTTTCTCTCTCTGGATGTCTCTCTATGGGTGTCTTTCTCTCTTTCTGGGTATCTCTCTTTCTCTGTCTCTCTCTCTTTTTCTCTCTCTCTCCCTTTCTCTCTAGATGTCTCTCTCTCTCTCTCTGTGGGTATCTTTCTTTCTCTGAGTGTCTCTCTCTCTCCCTCTCTCTACCTCTTTCTCTCTCTCTCTCGCTCTCTCTCTCTCTCTCTCTCTCTCTCTCTCTCTCTCTCTCTCTCAAACACACACACACACACACACACAAACACACACACACACACACACACACACACACACACACACGATCTATGTTGGCCATGTGAAATTTAAATGGTTTTATAGGTGCAGATTAAGGAACTCGACCTAACATTCCCGCTTTCTGACGTCCTATTCGGTAACTCTGTCTCCTCGCGGTCTCGCCCTCTTCTCACTTGATCAGCTTTGGTCCAGATGAGGTGAGAGAGGAGCGTTGCGTGGGCAGTAGCCCTGAGGCCTAATACACGTAGCCTCTGTGTCCTGTGTGACGTCTCCACCAGACCACAGCGGAAGAGCTTCCGGAGATGGGCCATACTTGTGGACTCGTCCGAGGAGAGGGGTGTGGGAAAGACAGTCGAGCTGGCGAGCCTCTCAAACTGGCGGGCTACTGCATCTGATTGGCTGCGTTTTATCAAATTTGTTCGAATCTTCATATGTTAAAAGGTATTCTGTGTGTGAATCACTGCGAATTCACTGCGAATTAACCAACCAAGATCGCTTGCCAATCAGATGCTGTGGCCCGCTAGTTTGAGAGGTCCGCCAGGTTGGCTGTCCTTTCCACACCCCTCTCCTCGTATGAGTCTAATAATGTTGTCCGTCTCCAGAAGCTCCGCCCACCCACTCCCCAGTAGCCGCGCGTTGTATAAGGCGAGCGCCCCGGGGCGCTTTGCCGCATTAAGCATTAGAGGTAATGGAAAGTAGGTCAGAGCGCCCTGGGGCGCTTTGCCGCATTAAGCATTATAGGTAATGGGAAGTAGGTCAGAGCGCCCCGGGGCCTGCCACAATAAGCATTAGAGGTAATGGAAAGTAGGTCAGAGCGCCCCGGGGCGCTTTGCCGCATTAAGCAAAGGAGGTAATGGGAAGTAGGTCAGAGCGCCCCGGGGCGCTCTGCCGCATTAAGCATTAGAGGTAATGGAAGTAGGTCAGAGCGCCCCGGGGCGCTGTGCTGCATGAAGCAGTAGAGGTGATGGCAAGTAGGTCAGAGCGCCCAGGGCGCTTTGCCGCATTAAGCATTATAGGTAATGGGAAGTAGGTCAGAGCGCACCGGGGCGCTTTGCCGCATTAAGTATTATAGGTAATGGGAAATGAATCAGAGCTCCCCGGGGCTCTCCCCTTGCACATGGCGCGGCAGATGTGCCTGTCCTGAGGTTGCCATGACCTCAGGGGCTTGCTCTGCTCAGATTGTCCAATAGTGGATTTGAAAGTCCTGACGGTGTCCTTTGTCAACTTTTTCCCAGACAGAACTCCCCCCTGGGCCCAGGAGAAGTAATTTGGAAACATGTACAAGTGGACTCAAAGCACTTTAATTAACGGTACGTCTGGCGCAAACACCTGCAGATCTATTGAATGAAAATTGTGTCTGGCACGCGCGGAAAGTTGATTGAACTTGCAAGGTAAGATCACCGTGACATACCGCTAACAAAGGAATCTAGGCGTTGTCATGCAGGAAAATAGTTCATTGACTAAAAAAAGTATTTGTGTCCGAGCTAGCACCGAGTAAAGGTCGACATCTGCTCATTGCATATGAAAAACGCAGATGTAAGCAATTGAAATGTTTAGAGAAATGTTATATGAAATTATACCGAACCGTTCAAGCAGAATGCCGCAGTGGCTACCACAATGCAACTGGAAGCACGAGGAGAAAAAACTTCGATACATTACAAAACCTGTCAGAACCTCTCGGTGCGGAGAAGTGATCAAAGTGGTCTGTAAGCAAAGGCTTAGAAAGGCATCTAAGTGCTCCGGCTATAATTTTTTTTCTTCTGAAACGACTTCGACACTCCCATCCCCATTCTGAACAAAGAGATAATATACTATTCACTATAGTCTCAGCCACGCTGAATGCCCCAACCCTTCCAAAAAGTTAATTGTCTGCCAGGATTTTGGAGGAATAGCAAATTTAACCCCGATGGGATGCTGATAACGAGCAGTGGGTCAGTCAAATCTCATGGAGTTCGTAACCGTAAATAAAAGTCTGAATTACAACAAGAGATGACGACTGTTGTGGGCCCACGAATCGGAAGGGAGTTTTTGTTTTTCTTTGCTTTGCAATATTTGTAGGAGCATAAAATTGAGAGGCAAACGATCGCTGACGTTTTGTGCAATGTAGGGCTACTAGGCATGTATCGTGATTAAACACGAAGGCAGCATCCTCCATCTTTCTCATGGGCAAACCTCTGAAGTGCATTGTCGCTTTGTCGCTGCCTGTAGTTCTACTTTGAACGTCTGGCTTTCAGCTGACAAAGCACTTCATCCAGCATACCTGTACTTTCCGGTGTTTCGAATTGGGTTCGGCACGTGCCCTCCTCACACATCGACATGAAATGAACTGTTGAATTCAGAATAAAGAATGAAGATCTTCCTTTGAACAAACAGTTTCATGTCAAATTCCTCCCTTGCCTCCTCTCCTTTCTAGGGGATGGGGAGGTCAGTTACCTCTCTTACAGAACCTTCGGCCCTCGCGTTGTCCTATGACGCAACAACATTCGCTGTCTCCGCACATTTATTGACCTCTCTGGCTTATTTGACATGTCACGATAGAGGCTGATGTGTTGTTTCCTATTGTGGGAAGATATCTTCTGGAGGATATTTATTCCCCAGTTATCACGAACTTGCAACTTTTCAACGCGATCGTCGGGGTGGGGGGTGGGGGTGGGGTGGGGTGGAGGGGAGAGGGGAGGGGTGTGTGTGTCATGGGAGATAATCGACCGAGAACTTGCAACTGCTAATCCACAGTGTTCATTTTGTGTAAATTATCTATGTCTCAATGAGTTCCGATTTGCGTTCATTTTTCTCCTTCGATTGTTTCAAACTAAAGGACGCATACTTTTTCTATGGCAACTTCGGTACTTTGAAGAACTAACCAATTTCTGGAAATAATACTGCCTTTTGTTTTGCGAAGGGACGTAACTTTTAATTATTTCCTTTTCCTTTCCTCATAGCACTGGAATCCCAAAGCTGGGTGGAGTGGGAAAACCGCAGTTAATAACAAAAGGTATTTCATTGAAGCAAAATAAGCCCATTTTTAAAGATAGGAAAATAGAGAAAAAGATACAAGGGAAGGCCTTTGGTTCCCAGTTCTCTCAGTATGTGTCACCATTAGTATTACATAACAGCCACGATAATGGTATTGATAGTTAAGCCTGTAGATATGTCCTTCTGCGTGTACATATTACACCTGCACGTGCACGCACGCACACGCACACAGACACTCACACACGCACACACACATACACACACATACACACGCACACCCCCCAAACACACACATATGCACGCACTCACGCATAGACCCCCCACACTCACACACACAAATACACACATGCACACTCACACATACACGCGTACGCAGACACGCAGACCTACACACACATACGCACGCAAACTCATTCTTACACACGCACACACAGAATTACACACGCACATACATACACCCACTCACGTACACATACGCACGCACACAGACACACACGCGCACACACACATACACACACGCACACACACGCACACACATACATGCACATGCACACGCACAACATGCACGCAAGTAAGGTTAGTTTAATTGGCTTCTAGATGTGTGTTTGTGCATGCTGGTCAAGTATGTGACCCTCTACCAGCAAATGAATGGTGCGTGACACCTTCTGATTTTGATGATGTGACGCAGAAATCAACATGGGAGTCAACGTTGGCCATTTGCAGATTGTAGTTCTCTTGAATAGTTTGACCATTGATGTATGTGCTTGTGCATTTCTTTGTAAAATATTGTTAATTCAGACTCTAGGTAACATAGAAAAGGGTATTTTAAAAAACATGCACAACTAACTAGCGGCCAAAAAGAAGGTGAGACATTATGGCGGGATGACCTCATTAATTAGCACCCCAATTAATGAGGCTGTTTTCTTTTTGACTTGCCATGCTGAAATTTAATCTCCCGCATGCCAGCCAGGCAGAAGGCTGTAAGCGTCACGCGGGGCAAGCACTCCCGCCCTGCTTGG
>JAWQFJ010017168.1:7500-10371 GCA_034096865.1 Theodoxus fluviatilis
GTGAGAAGCAACTTGTCTGTATTCAAAGCGCTCACTCTCAAGCTTCATTCTAGACTGACAATATACAGTGCTGCAAAATGCGGAGCAGGATGTTCAGTTCTTTCTCTGTGTAAATATAAACCTCTGGCAGATTCGAGCTCAGGGCGCCGCAGGGACAAGCTACAATCATGGACGCCCGAACAAAGGCTTAAAAAAAGAGAGAAAGAAATCGGCTCACGCGAGTATAAGGAAACAATTGGTACTTAAGTTGTCCAGTGACATCGAGTCAGTGGCATCGCATGATAAATGACGTAGCCAGTAGTTGGACATGTTCGTAGGTCACGTGGAAAATGTCGTGCTACCTGCCGTATCTTTTACCCCATTATAGCAAACAAAAGCCAGCGGTGGGCCACACAAGTCTGAAGTTGATTAGGATAATAGCAGGAGAGGAAAAATAATCTTTTTCGTCTCGAGCAGTTTTGCATTCTTCAATCCCCGTTTTACGGGCAATCCGATCTTTGGCCAATCAGAGCTAATAGACCCTTGTCAGAACGAGGCGGAAGTTGTCAGGCTGCAATCAGGACCCGGCTGTAGGCCGATGGTTTGTGCCCCTGAAGCAAGACTGATAAATGAAAAGTGAGAGAGGAAATCCATCAATCGGTCGGCCTAGGTTAAAAACGCTTGTCAGCCATTTTGTTTGTTCTGTGGCGTGCAGACCGCTCGTTCTCCTCCCTGACCCCGAGGCAGACTATGGGTCTGGCTGTCAGGCATCCAACCTGCCTATGACTCTCAGGTCTTTGTGTCTTTGTTCCCAGTACAGCATCAGGGCTGGTGGCTAGGCCTCACAGGGATATATAGGGCTCTAGAACGCTAGGCAGGCTTGGTGGTTGTCGCACATGAAAATGCACAAAGGCTCTATGACATGGTTCAACAAGATTGCACATCGATCAAAGAAAACTCATTTAAACTACACACACACACACACACACACACACACACACACACACACACACACACACACACACACACACACACACACACACAATCACATTCACAATCACTGAGTAAATTTACAAGTGCAAATCGATTTTGGAGAGAGCGTGATAAAACCCAATTAAGTAATCAAATCGAAATCAAATGAAATTCAATTCCAATCCATCAAACCAACGAAAAAAATCAATTGAGAGAAAATTTGATCAAAGGAAATTAAATGAAATCAAATGAACCAAATGCAAACTAGAGCTCTGATTTCATTTTCAATGCATTTTATATTCGTCATGTTAACTGCAAACACATTATCGTAGTTGATTAAGTGTAGTATCTTCTATACCGCGGACGGATCGACACCTCTGCTCACTTTGTCGATTCACGTTTTCCGCTAGCTTTGCCCCAAGGGTAACACGAATCACACGGAAATTATAAATTATAGTCATCGTTTGGTTAATACTGCAGTTTTGTTTGCTTCACATTCTGCGCATGTGTCAATCATGTGACCATGTAGTCAGCCATTTTGTGCTTGAACTCCATTGACCTGCAGAGCCCTGTTTAATGTACTGAACTAGAAGGAAAAACCACTATCGAGCGACGCGCTTCCACGGGCACACATTCATGTATATGTTTGCATGGACGCGTGTGCGAATGCACAAATATGCGCAAATATGCATATACATACGTAAAAATGCAAGCACACACACGTGTGAGCGTGCACACGTGCACACTGCAACTACGCACACACACACACACACGCACACGCACGCGCGCTCGCGCGCAAACACACTCACACACACACACACACACACACACACACACACACACACACACACACACACACACACACACACACACACACACACACACACACACACACACACACACACACACACACACACACACACACACACACACACACACACACACACACACACACACACACACACTCACACACACACACACACACACACACACACACACACACACACACACACACACACACACACGCACGCACACACACACACACACACACACACACACACACTCACACACACACACACACACACACACACACACACACACACACACACACACACACACACACACACACACACACACACACACACACACACACACACACACACACACACACACACACACACACACACACACACACAAACGCGCGCCCGGGCAAACACAAAAAACACACACAGACGCAGACACAGACACACACGCGCGCTCATAAACACATGTGCAAGCGCGTGCGCACATACACATGCACACATCTATACATACACATACACACACACATGCATATGTCTAAACACACACACATACATACACACACATATGCACACGTACACACGCGCACACACACGCATACATGCACCAAAAATTTAGTTTAAAAGCGCATTTGCTCGTGTGTGTGTGTCCGTGTATGTGCGTGTATGTATGTGCTTGTATGTGTGTGTGTGTGTGTGTGTGTGTGTGTGTGTGTGTGTGTGTGTGTGTGTGTGTGTGTGTGTGTGAGCATGTATATGCGTGAGCATGTGCGTGCTTGCGTGCGCGCGTGTCCTTGGATGTGCTTGTGTGTACTTGTATGCGCGTATGCGTGCGTGTGTGCATGTGCGTGTGCGTGTGTGTGTGTGTGTGTGTGTGTGTGTGAGTGTGTGCGTGTGTGCGTGCGTGTGTGTGTGTGTGTGTGTGTGTATGCTATAGTTAATGTTCTAACATTTGTCTCTCTGTATCTTAGATATTTTTTCGTGCAGTGTTATCATTATAGTTATGTGAACCCGCAAACCTTGGCGGCATCCAAAATTCAAGGGAGGTAAAGTCAATATCTGCTAGGTGAGGATTAGTTATTTCCCCTGAACTGCAGAGAACCGATCAGATGCGTTACGC